>JAAVTI010000013.1:0-37177 GCA_011947335.1 Phytophthora constricta | reverse complement strand
TCCATCCACAGAACCACCTTCGTACTTAAGTATGCGTGTTGCTGTCTGCAGGATAAACTGTTGTTTTCTTCTACAAATGGTCATGTCCTGCTTGGATGTCCACTATCTTGCTTTGATTGGGCCCAATCTTGTTGAGGTCACGGCGCAGTTCCTCTACCTCGTTTGCACTAGTGTTGACGACGGCTGGAGACTCAGCCCAAATCGATACGCCTTAGGCTGAGCGATATGTGCGGTCCCCTAGGTTCAACCACGCTCGTGATATTTCTCCCAACACGAAGTTGCGCAACTTCGAAAATGAAGTTGCGTGAAGTTGCTTCAAAGGCGCTTTAAGAAGTTGCTTTAGCGAGAGCTCAACGAAACAGTAAAAACAGTATTACCCTTTTGCACCAAAACCAACGAAAAAACGACTGATTTATTAGCTTTGCGTCAAATCTTTCCTTTGAATGAGTACATGGCGCTGAGCGAATGTGTGAATCAGTGCGTTTGAATGCGTCGCTTGCTTAAGGACATTGGTGCGGAGCAAGCTGATCCTACGGTGATCTACGAGGATAATCAAGGCGCGATGGCTTTGGTGAAGAACGTGGACTACCAAGCACGCACCAAGCATATCGACATTCGCTACCACTTCATTCGCGAGAAGGTCGTGAGTGGTGAGGTGGAACTGGACTACGTTGAGTCCAGGAATCTGCTCGCCGAATATCTCACGAAGGGCTTGTCGACCGAGACGCTACGCTATTTGATGACGCGCATGGCAACGTTGGACACACGCTAGAGACATCGAATTGAGTGGGAGTTTAAGATTGCACTTCGATGTCTATATCAGTCGGATCCCTACCTCTAGGCACACGTCCTGCGCGTGCCGGGCGCGTGGCCTGTGAGGTTAGCAGTTGAAGTGATATCAATGGAGCGATATGATTGGATGATCGTTTGGTATAGGGTGTATGTGATTGAGCGAGGATTACTACCAGTGGTTTGCCCGTTCCCGTTTCGCACACCGATCCCGTCGCATACACCGTTCCCGTTCCACAAACCGTTCCCATTTCATCGTGGAATCATAGGGGATTTCCTTTGAGGAGTGCATGTGTAGGAAAAGACAAGTAGGCAAACAGATCCAACTCAAATGAATTCACTTTCGGATTTTCTTCCTTCTACTCACTCGCCTACCAAGCCTCATTTGCATAATATATATTGGATCAAGTGGCGCCATAGATGCCCGAGTAGAAATGAGAGCATCGAACCGCTTCGGTTTCTTGTTCGATCAGGAGCCACCTTAACAGAAATAGTACCCTCGCTAAATCGATAGTGGCATTGGCACTATTGTTACCACAATCACCTCAAACAGTGATTCCCGATACTAAGAGAGACGCCAATTTGCGGCATCCCTCTGAAACGTAATGTGTATTACATGGGACAATTGAAGAGGTAGAGATAAACACAACAATGAAACACCTCAAACTAAGGACAACACACCTTAGAATACGAACCAGCCACTGTAGCGGGCTACACAGGATAGTGAACCCGGGGTACACTAATACACGCCAACCCACTAGTGTGTGTGGACACACACTAGCGACCAACATTACGAGCCGTCAATGTATCTATCATTGACGGGCGCTCAGGCGCACAGCTATTGGCTGAAAGGGCCACATTTCAACCAATCATGTGCATGCATTTCATGCAAATGCGTGAGAGCCAACCATGCTCTCACCTCTGCAATTAGATATCATCTTAAAGGGGTTTAGCGTAAAGATAAGGCCTGCCCGCCACGGCGGGCCTTATCTTTAAGCTCCATTCAATGCCAGCCGCGCGGCGGGCTGCCATTCAATTCAGTTTTCTATTTTTGATCTAACGTGTTAAGTATTTGCTTTAGAAATACGCGCATACCGTGTATGCTATAAGACAGAGCGTAGCTCTCGCCCTGTTTCAGCCACTATCTGAACGTAAGCGAGTCATATCAGTATATACCGTCGAAAAATAAATACCGGTATGCATCGACGATGTTGCTTTATTGATGTCGATACGAAACGATTGATGGACATAAAAATAGTTGTGGCCATGGTAAAAATCAATCAATAAATCGATAAGAAACATCAATGAATCAATCAATAAGAAACATCAATGAATCAGTGTTTAAGCGCTCAATCTATAAGAAGCATCAAGCGAATGCCGCAATTCTACTTTGTTAATTTCCATACGAGAGTTTTGATAATGTCAGTTCCTCAATGGCCCTGGTAAAATTCATTGCCCCTGCTTGTCCTTGGATGTTGCTGGGACGAATGGTTTATTAATTATGCAGGTTAGAGATCTTCTCGTTAGTCTTATGGTACCTTTATATTCTTTGTCCCCATGGACCTAAAAATATATACATGTCTATAGAGAGATATCAGTCAATGATCCATCATCATCTAACACCTTTTTCTAATAGTGGAGCTACAACTTCACTTTTGTTGGGACAAACTGAAACACGCGGAATCACTGTGAATTCGCATTATGATCGCTTCTCGTGTAATGAACCGATATTATTTTGCAATCCTTTTCCCAGGTCCAAATATATTATACACTACTTCAACGAAATCATATGTTTCCAATGAAATGCTTATCGATTCAATCAAAGGGACGCACTCGCGGATTCATCAGACAGACAAGCAGACAAGCAGTCGAAACTGCGTGGCCACAGCTTTGTAGCAGTACTGGCACCAAGAAACATAGCAACAACATTAGGAAAACGTAATGACAACATGACGAGAACGTGACAAGAACATGATAACAATTGCAAATACACGTCTGTCCAATGTTTCGTTTTCAATCTGAAATCCATCAATTTCACTCGTCTTGAGTTAGCTGGTTTAACTGCTACTTCAGCCTTGAGCAGTTCGAATTAACTCTTGATTATCCAAACAACGTAACCTTTATCCTTTTCGTAAATCCACTTTATCGACTTACCTTTGTATTTTCCCCACGTCATCGCAAACGAAAGGTCAGATCCACGAAGCTTTTCATCGAGGAACTTCTTGATTTGGAGGTACTCACCAATTAGAATCTCTTGTGGGTCCAACCACTTCGCATATTGTTAGACCTTTCGTGAAGTTATTTGCCATTCGCGAGTGTTGCCGCCCCCAACTAAAACATTTGTCGAATTGTATACTTTCGACATGCATATTGGAGATGCTCGAGATACGAAGTTCCTTTATCTTCTCGACTTTTCGAGATCCCTCCTATCGATTAGCATGTTCTAGGATTCCGCGGTCCGAGGATAAGCAGCAACATATCTTAGCAATGCGCTGTCCCACTTCCGGATGATCCTGGTTCACTCTAAGCAACCCCTCTTGCCTCACAACAAATCCCAAGATCGATGCCCGCTCGTCTCGCCGCCACCTATTACTTAGCCCTAGCTACTGTCGTTCAACATAATACCGTACCAACATTTCCAACGACGTTGAGAGCTGGTTTGGGCGGCTGTGTGGGCTCTGGCACTTCTGCACCGACAAGTACAGGCGGAGGGGGGTCCTTTACGACGTGATACTGTGAATTCGAATATCGAGCGTCCAACCTATATCAAAGCACGTTTTTGTGTACTTCAAGCTTTTTATCGTCAAATCTATAACTAACAGGTTGCGCTCAAACTGGTTTTGAGATCTGTTGATGAACTTCCCAGATCTCAGCAATTTGCTTGCCACGGTACCTTCCAAAATTTATAGTAAGGGTATCCATTTTAGCCTACGTATAGGCACATTCCTCTATGAAACAAATTAAATAAAACATACTACAGCGATAGCAACATCCCAATAGCTTCTATCATCCCATAAAACGCGAAATGCTCATAATCAATTATCAATAACACCAACCAGAACTAGTCAATGTCATGACGGCAGAGTAATAAATTTATGAGTGTGTTTAGAGTGTTGCTTGGGTATTAATTCGACATCTAGGAAAGCTATGGAGACGATCGACTCCACTAAGTAGCGAACAAGATTCTGAAGGCATCGAAACTATTATTATTCATTAATATCGGTATGCCATGATAGAACATCAATCATCATTAATCAATACATAACAAACATGAGTCAATCTATAAGAAACATCAATTCATAGCGACATCCGCGAGGTGTTACTTCGCTGATTTAAATTCCGAGAGCATTGATAGACATCAATTCCTTTATGGCCCTGGTAAAATGCATTGGACCTCCTGTCCCAGCAACATCCTGGGACAAATGGTTTATTAATTAAAAGGTTAGAGGTCTTCTCGTTAGTCTTATAGTACATTTCTGTTCTTTGTCCTCTGTCCATACTAAAATTATAGCTATCTATAGAGATATCTCAGTCAATGATCCGTTATCATCTATCATCTTTTCTAATAGTGGATCCACAACTTCACTGTTTGTTGGACAAACGGCCACAACACGAAACACGGAGAAATCGGCATTGCGGTTGCTTCTCGTGTAAAGAAAAACGGTCGGCGTTTGTTGGCCCCCGCTGAGTTGCCCCCAGCGGTTCGGCCCAGCCGGGACCGTAGTGTCTCGCAGTCGTTGAGACCAGGCAGTCAAGCCAGTCAAACGTTGGGAGTCAGCTGAGCTAGCTGACTTCCAGAAAACCCCGTGCCCTCCGCAAAGAACGGACGACGGCGCGCGAGCGCTTTTTCGGGTCACCGAGAGCAAAGGCTTCTCAGCTAGAAGTGTCACGGCACCCGGGTTATTCGCCGTACCGGCTCGCTGAGTCAGCGAGACGTATCATTCGCGCGAAGCGAGACACACCCTCCCCGGGGAGACCTTGTTCTGTTGGCGCTACCAGTCAACACCCTACAAGCTATGCCTCTCGAGTGTCGACGGCAGGCATAATCCAGCCCGTGCAGGGACTTACCGGACAGTGTACACTCGCCTTGAACTTAATTTTTTTGCTCTGTTATCTTTATCTGCCGGGAGTCCCAAGGACTCCTCCTAATGGTTTTCTTATCTCATATACAAATATGTAATTAAGTAAGGTCGTTTTAGATCTCAACGACCCTTCGCCGAGCTCCTATGTAACGACTCGGCTGGCTGGCTAATTTCTGGACAGCTGGATGTAGCTGAGTCACGTATCCGTTCAGCTAAGTTAATCAGCTACTCGTCCAAGTTCATATCTCGCATGTACCACACCGATTTGAATTTACTACACCACACTTGACTCAGGTGCCGAGATGTCCATTCTGGATACCGCCTTTGCTCATAAGGTTGGGTGCCACGTTGACGAGAGTCAGATGCAGGAATACGTTGGAATTGGAGATAATTCGTATGTCGCGGATCCGAAGTTACTGTGCTGATGGTTGGAGAAGAAGACGAGGGAGACGGACTAAGAAACATCGTCATTCACAAACGTGGTGGCGGGGTCCAGATCGTAAGCCAGCTTGATCCAAGATACGATCCGCTCCACTTCGTTCTCCTCTTCCCGTTTGGTCACCGCGGTTGGAGTGTACAACTCAAGCAGAGAACAGGTGGTACGATGAACCAATTCTACTGCTTTCATTTCATGATCCGTCGCGAGACGCAAGTGCTGCATTTGTCGGGAAGGCTTACCCAGGATTACACTGCTGATGCGTACGCAAAAATCGAAGAGTCCCGTTTGATGTGGGTTCGACACAACCAACAGAAGCTCCGCGCTAATCTCTGTCAGGGTCTTCTCGATCAAGTGGGTAGAGATGATGTCAGCCCGGCTGGGCGCATGGTGATCCTCCCACCTCCTTTCACTGGGGGACCTAGATACATGCAAAGTCTCTCCCGAGATGCGATGGCTATTGTGCGTAAATGACAAACCAGATCTCTTCATTACAATGACTTGGAACCCTAAGTGGAAGGAGATTATGATTGCATTACTTTCATGTCAAAAATCCCGAGACAGCTTTGACCTGTGTTATCGGGTGTTCCGACTACAGCTGAAGGCGTTGCTACGGCTAATCATCGCGAAGAAGATATTCAAAGGTCAGGTGTACGTCATCGAGTTCCAGAAGCGTGGTTTGCCTCATGCACGCATGTTGTGGATTCTCCATGACGATTACAAGCCAGAGATTGTCGAAGACATTGATCGATTTGTGTGCGCCGAGTTGCCTGACCCTTCAGACATAGAGCTGTTTGATTGTGTTACAAACAACATGATTCATGGTCCCTGCGGTAGTGCAAGACCCAACGCACCATGTATGAAGGATGCCATTTGCTCCAAGAAATTTGGCGAAGAGATCCAGATCACAAGCGATGGGTATCCTCTCTATCGGCGGCAAAACGACGGTCGTGTCGTGGTCAAGGGGTCGCACACGCTTGACAATCGCTGGGTCGTTCCCTACAATCATCTACCTGTGCAAAGTGTTCGGCTGTCATATCAACGTCGAGATCTGCTCGTCGATTCAATCCGTGAAGTACCTCTACAAGTACGTTTACAAAGGCCACGATCGCATTCAGGCTCGCGTTGGTTAAGTGCAGACAACAAAACAGTTCAAGATGAACCTAAGCGTTATTTTGACGCGCGATATGTTTCTGCCTCCGATGCATTTTGGAGAATCTGCCAGTTCAATCTTCAGAAGGTTTGTTCAAGCTTTGCAAATTCACGATGAGAACATGCAATCGGTGTTACATCTTGAAGACACAGCACTCCAAGATTTGGTAGAACATAATCACGAGACGACGCTAACGGCATGGATGAGCTACAACCGAGAGCACCCAGAAGACGAAGTTGCTCGCACAACACTCTACTGTGACTTTCCCACTCACTTCACGTGGAACAAGAATCGTCGGGTCTGGAGCCGACGCATGAAGGTAAATTCAGTTGGAAGAGTCCACTTCGTGAGTCGCGAGATACAACACGTTACTACCTTCGGTTGCTTCTACTCCACGTTCTTGAAGCGACGTCGTACGCGGACATCTGCACTATCGACGATGTGGTTTACGACACGATCCAGCGTGCGGCTCAGGCCAGAGGGCTGTTAGAGTCCGATCAGGAGCTCGACAACGATCTTGCTCTGGCTGCCGGATCTGCATCACCTTGCCAACTCCGTGAACTGTTCGCTATGATGTTCCTATTCTGCGAGGTGATTGAACCGGAAGTACGCTTTGACAAGTACATCCCTGCACTTGCGGAAGATTTCATGCATGTGCGCGGAATCGACATGCCCACTGTGAAACATGTTTTAAGTAACATTGAGTCAATCCTGTTTCATAATGGGTCATTTTTGGCGAACTTTCCCTCGCTCCCTCAAGACATCGAGTTGCCGCTGACAAACATGCTATGGAGCCAGCCAATTCTGCGACGTGCTTCCGGGGCTCTTGGAGGATGAAAGACTCGAGCGCATGCTGAATACAGAGCAGAGGGCTCTGTTTGACTCTGTTGTGACGGCTGTTGTGTCGCTCGACACGGATGCAGGTCTGATTGCACTGAAGTGTTTTTCATTGATGGCCCTGGAGGATCAGGCAAAACATTCGTTTTCCACACCTTATGGGTTAAACATCGTACTTCATTAATGGGCATATGTGCATGACCATCCGCTCATCCAAAAATGGACGAGGAGAGGCGGGTCTTAAACTAACTTGGCTTTCGTGCCTTGGTCGAAAGCTGAACTGGGAGCTCGCTGCCGCTCGCAGTGGGTGGTTCGTAAACGATATGTGCACCACATCATTATTTGTCATATGTGTAAAACACCATTTCCTTTCGTGCCTCCAGGAAAATAATCTTTCCACACCTTTGGGGTAAAACATCGTACTTCATTAGTGGGCAGATGTGCATGACCATCCGCTCATCCAAAAGGGACGAGGAGAGCGAAGCCTTCATTGTAGGTCGTGCAGCATACGCCCACTAGTGAAGGGTTGAGTCACCCTTGGAGCCGGTGACCATGTTGGTAGCGAAGGAAGTGACGGATTCCGCGCAGATGCTGGTGTAGGTCTTGAAAGTGTCCGAAACCCACCGGCCGTGAAATTGAATCGTCATAGCATCCACTCCTGGGTGATACATGTGCATTGCACCCCGGCACGGACGGAGTGCTTGCACTCGACAGGTGTGCCGTTGAAATGCACGCCGGTTGGCCGGCGGGCCCCAGGTATACCGCCGCTGGAATTCCGAGAGGAAGGCCTTGTTTTGGCCGTAGAAGGAGAAGAGCGCCGAAAACAGGGCACACGAATGCGTGCCCTGATTGATACAGCATTCGAGCTGCTGCATGCCCGCACTGATTGGTCTTGGAGCCGCGAAGTCTCATGTGTACAGATCGCGCTTCAGTAGCTGATAGTGTCGGCTCCCCGGTCGTATCCAGCACACGGCTCCAAGGGCAAACCACTTGAACGAGTTTTCGCTGATGGAGACGATTTTCGAGCGTCTCAGCAGGAAAAGAATGCCACACACATACCCCCCCACAGAGCGTGGGCGAAGGGATCATCAAACCGGAGACACCGGAAGCAGGTTTCGAGGAGCCGGATAGTTACCAGAGCGTTGTGTCGCGGAGGTGTGTCAAGCCGGCTTATCCCTTTTAGTAGCATGCGAACATGTGGGTGTTCAAGCGGAAGCACTCTTCCGGTCGCTGCGAAGAAGTGCCAAACGCCTTGTAGCGTGTTGATGATTGATAATTGATAATCAGCTTAGCGGTCCGCCAGCGCCAAACCCATATTGAAACCCGTACACAATAAATTCAGAGAGCACTTGGATGTCTCTCTGTCCTCTCCAGATTTGTTTTGCTTGGTGCATGAGCTGGCGATGTGCGATGACTACGCTAACAGCTCAGCGATGGCATACCCACACGTGATGACACAGAGTTCAAGTCGCTCCAACGCATGACCCCCGACATTGAAGTGCTTCATCGACGGATAGTGGAGGATCAGGTACGCCATCAGAGTCTCTGCCACGCGTTGACTCACGTTGAATTGCGCAGATTCCAAGCCCAACGAAGCGTTGAAGAGTACAGCTGCTACAGCTTCGACCTTGGTTCGCGTGTGGGTGTCAAACATATCAAGCGAAAGCAGTGGCACTTTCCTCGCGGGCGCATAGCTACTCAAGACTTTGGCGACTTTGTGATCCTCACTCGGCGTGTTGAGGACATAGGCGAAGGCTTTGTTTGTCGCCGTCATATTCCAAGCTCCTCGATCAAATATCCTCTGCGCGCTGAGACCCGCGCTGTTGGCATGCTGCGCACCTCCTCGGCGAAAGGAGTGAGAGGTGAGATGCTCTAAGACTCCAGCGTTTTTGGTAACACGCTCAAGAACGCGGTTCACGTAGCTGTGGACTCCTGGAGCATTTGTTTGCGCGTCCTTCGGCTTGTCAGGCTCAGGTTGACTAAGCGCCACACCCTCTGGATGATCAAGCACGTCAATTAATGGGGTGGACGGACCAAGCTCAGACGTCGCTAGCAGCTTCTGCTCGGGTAGATGGCTGAGGAGAGAAGCCGTCGGTGATGTCTGCAGGATCAACGCGAGCGCAATAGCGAGGAGAGGGCACGTCGCGAAGTCGTCGTCAGGGAATAGGGAGAGGCCTTGCTCGTCCGAGGTCTTGATGCGGATGAACCGGACGAAGAAGACGTCGCCAGATGCAATGCTTAGGTTCGGCTTTCGAAGCAGCGTCAAGTCGGACGCTCGATCAAAAGAAACCAAAGCAGGCATATAAGCGCTGCGTCTTGGTAATCAGCAGGCGAGGAAGCACTTGAATACAAATACAGTATCATTTTCTTGAGCGCCTTCTTCGTGCATGCGGGGGCCTTGTTTACGAAACCTCCGGACTCGCGCTTTAAGCAGAACCGCTCCAGCGTCTGACCCTTCTTGAGCAGACGTGCGTCCACACCGGCACGGTGCTGTGGAAATTGGTCCAGGAGCCAGTTCTTGGCTTGGCGGAAGTACTGCATCACTGAATGCCGAGCGAGAAGCTTCCCCTTGCGGCCTTCCTTGAACGCCAGGTGCATTCCGAACTTGTCTACCACCGCTTCTAAGACGAGCGGAGCACTGTCACGCTTCATGCACGCCTTCAAGTACTCCCAACTCACTTCTTCTTCCTCTAAGAACTTCATGAACGAACGGGCCGCACTGTCACGGGCACGCTTCGTGTTGGCGGGGCGAGGTCGTCGAGGCTCATCTCGTGGGTCGGAGCTTGGTCGGTGGGTGCGTGTTATTCGGGAAATATGCGAATGACTCTAGTTTTGTTGGGACATAGCAATAACTTTGCTTCCCCTCCTACCCTATATGTCGGAGCGACGACCAGGCATAGGACCCGCTATGCGATTGGTTGAAAACACGACCAGATGCGTTCTGATTCGCTACCGATGAGCTTAGAGCTCTCTGATTGGCTAATCGTCAGTATACAAATCTTAAATGCGGTTGGAGTTCTAACGATATTCATCCATATCGCAACGGCTCCGAGGCTTCCCACACTTTACGGTTGTCGCAAAAATAAGCCAAACGGATGAACCGATTTCGAAAACCGGTAGTGTAAGGTCTAGGTAAGGGTAATGATAAAGGAAAGGACAGCAAGAAGGAGCTTCAATCAGCTTCGAAAAGAGCGCTCACAGACGCGATGAAACGACCCAAAGCGGCCTCTAGGCCAAGAAAAACGACAACACTTCCAATTTAGCAGCGCGAACCGCGAAGCCCTGACAGCCAAGTACCAGCTGTCGGGATTGGAGGAGAAGTGTACAAGAAACCGGCTCCTTTTATACTTGTTTAAATAGCGGAACCCTAACCTGAACGACGAGCACCATGGGGAGCTCGGACGACCCAGGGCAGGAGGAGTTGTAGCGCCATCCTCAGGAGACAGCATGGGGGCACCAACATGCCCTGCGACAAGGACGACGGACGATGATGAAAGGATGTCGGAGACATACAGTCAGAAATCGATTGTACCGGAAACACCGATCTCCCAGGAGGAGGAAGAAGACGGTAAGGACAATGAGGATACGGACGAGGAACAAGACGAGGGCAACGCAGTAGAGGAGGAGGACCAGTCTACGGCGACGGACGAGAAGCCATCAGCAGTTCAATCGAACCCCACGGGTGAACATCGAGGCTTGACCCACGGGACAAACCAACCGCCGGTCCAGGTGGAAAGGAGCACCAAGGGAAAGGGAACGCTGGAAGATATGTACGGCGCTGTTGTTCAAGCCATGACGGAAGCCCCGGACGTGCCACCTAGAGAAGCGTGGAAACAAACAGTTGAAGAACTATACGCCATAGTGTACAGTACGGTCAAGATTAAAGTGGAGCTCGTTCCAGTGAACAAACAACGCGTTCCGAAGCTCCGATCGAACGAAAAACTATGTTGTTTAGCCTATTCGAAGAAATTGACATCGCAAGTGAGCAACCATATGATGAATGCGTGCAACACGCGACTAAGGTGACACAAGATGTATATAACACACGCTGGTCATTCAAGAACATTGTCCAGAGCTAGATAAGCCAGCTCAAGTGGAAGGAGCCGTTTCCACTTAAACTTGCTTATCTAGCTCTCAGAAACGCGTGGCGATGCAGATCATAACAGGGATGACAACTACCAAGGTTTTATGTTCAAACCAGACGCATACGCCAAGGCAGAAGTGGACCGGTTCAGGGTGCTACGCAAGCAGCCAAGCGATGGAAGGCGCCTACGCGCCGGAACAACCGATGAGTGGAAGATTATTCACGGCCTTGCAGAAGGTTTTATTGTCTGCAGACGAATGCCCGCCTTTATCAAGAAGGTGTTACGTGCAAAAGCCAGACTCCGGTTGTATACAACTATCCAGGCTCAGGAGGAACAGGAATTAGTCCTGCAATTGCAAGCGCCATCAGCGCTCAGCTCAAGCCGTCAACACACACGAGCAATCAAAGAGGACATCTTGCTGGCGGTGGAGAAACTTAAGGCCATCAAGGGCGAGGGGTATCAGCTGCTCAATCATGACGAAACAATCAGCTACAATGCAGTTCAGCGAACGATTCGTTTCTACTTCTTCGACAGAGTCACCGCGTCAAAGTTTAGCCTGACGGTGGTGCCTTTAAAAGGATGAGCGTATCGGCTATCCGACATGCACCTAAGGAATGTCAATGGATCAGCATGGGAGAGGCAAGATCGCAGCGGTGATGTGCTAATCCTGCAACAGGAGTATGCCGTCCAGCTGAATAACGTCAACCGCACTGGGGACATTGGCAGACTTACGGCCTAATTCCAGAAGCACATAGCAGCCAACACTGAGGTGGAAGATCTGGACATGTGTACACCCAACTCACGGACATCCACGTGGAAGTTAACCATAAAAATGCCTGGCTGCCCAGAGTTTCTCCGAGGGATAGTCCGAATCTTATGGTTGGGTAAGACTATCATATTTCAGCATCCTGAAGCTGGTAATAGGTTTCAATGCTAGAGGTGTGGCAACTCTGGGCATATTATGGTCCGATGTCGATACAGTGGAACAGCTACGTGGTCACGGGTGTCGTGTAGCCACCGACCGAGAAGTTGCCGAGCTCCAAGACCATGCAAGCCCTTCAACAGCATGGAGGAGATCAGGGGCTGGCAACAAGGAGGCTGCATTTTCAGCAACGCAAGGAGCAGCAGGAAAAGAGGCATTGACGCAACCGGTGATTACGACGGCAGAGACGGACAGGAAAAACCACATCCTCAAAGTCGCAAGTATAAGACGGAAAACGTCATCGAGCGAGAGCCAAAGCACCCATGGGTAACGGTTTCGCTGCGAGGCGGCCGAACATTGCCTACGCATGAGGCAACGCTGCAGCAGAAGACCAGGACGTCTTCTCAATTTGCAGAACTAGCCTATGATTCAGATAACGCGGAAGAGCAGGACGAGAGTCAAGCCGATCCAGCGACAGAGCGAGATGTCATTGATGTAAGCAGAACTCTCAGGAAGAGAAACAACCTCCGGCCCATCAAACCAAAGGGAAAAAACTTCATCTGATGAAGGAGAAGCCGCCGCACATCCCCTCAAGCCCGCAACTTCTTACGCAGAACAATCGGGAAAAGACAGCGCTTGACAAAGCACTTCATCCTATCGATGAAATTAGAGGAGACGCGACGACGCTGGGGACCTCAGATCGGTTTTAACAAATGGCTTCACGGATATCGAAAATTTTCTCGGAATCCGTGAAGTAGACACCCCTCCATCGAGGAACTGTATGGCAATGGCCCTGGCACAGGCGATGGCGGACCATGATATAGAAGCGCACGACGACATACCGAAGGAAACTACAGCTCGAATTAAAACTGGCATCAAGCTAGCTGGACAAATGATATGGCAGAACAACTGGACCACTATATGAGAACCTGTACCCTGATCAATGTGAACAGAGGATGGGAAGACATGACTGCACCAGAATCTAAGAAGCAATTTCGATTGTATTAGAGGAAAATGCAGCCACACCATCTGACAGCCAAGCGATTATCAGCAAGTACAGCTGGGGGTGCAGTGAGCTGCTTGCAAAGACAGCCAACCTTCTGGGCCGGCAGCTATATGTACTAGCGTACAACATTGGAGAAGATCATCGATGGGCCTGCTCTCTTTTCGTCCTAGCACAATACGAAAAGGAAACACGGTAATTGAACTCGGACAACAAGTGATCCTAACTATCGAGGCGTGCATCCGGATGATTAACAGGGAGAAGAACCAAGATAAGTCGGACCTCTAATTCTGCGGTTTTGGGGGAACACTACTCGGCGTTTGTACACACTCGAATGAGCTGGCAGGGGCACCGATGGCAAAAGGGATTCGAAGAAGAAGAAAAAGATGCAAGCCCCACAGGCGCGCAAGAAGAGCAAACGTCGCAAGCTTAAGACTCACAGGAACCATAGGATCCTCGTGCATGGCGCGGTGACGTGGGAGACTTACGAAGCAGGCTAAGCGGGATGACAATCGGTCGTTCCGCACAGACATGTCTTCAAGGACGCGGTTTATCCGCTCGTTTGGCCATCCTTTGAGGATGGTCCGCGGTTGAAATCAGCAACCGAGTTCCCAGCAGTGAGAACAGAGCCTTCCAAAATGCAGCGGTAAACCGCGGGTCTCGATCCTAGACAATGGTCTCTGGAAGAGTATGATCGCGGAACACGTTTTCCAAGAACAGCGCGGCGGCTTGTTCGCCCGTGGCCGTGACGGGCACAGGAGCGAGATGAATCATCTTGCTCAGGCGGCACACGAACACCAAAATGCTGGTGTTGCCATGCGCATCGGCCGCAAGGCCAAATATGAAGTCGAGACTCATCGACTTCCAGCAGTCGGCTAGCACCGGCAGACTCTGTAACGGAGTCGAAGCGTGGCCCTAAGGCGTTACACGCTGACACGTTTCACACGTGCGTACGTATTGTGCGACCCACTTATACGTGTGAGTCCACCAAAAGGAGAGGGGACCGAGGAGAAGGCCTTCTCCCGGCCTAGGTGGTCACCAGACGGGAGGTCGTGCGCCGCATGAAGTATGTCGTACTTCGGTTTTTCGTCACTGGGGACCACAACCCGTGGAGGGTCCGACGGCTCAACTCGGTAGTAGAGGAGCCCGTCGGTCCACTCGTAGCGATGAAGCTGCAAGCGCTGTCGGGGTGACAACCAGGAAGCTTGCGCTGCCGTGCCTGCGACAAGGTACCTCACGACAGGCGCCAGATGCGCGTCCTCCCGGTACGCATCGCGAATGCGATCGTACAGGTCCGTCGTGACCCTAGCGATATGGGCAAGCTCGTAGTTGGTCGACGTGGCAGAGCGTCGGCCAACACATTGAGCTTGCCAGGCTTGTATTCAACGCAGAAGTTTTATTCCGCGAAGAATGACAGCCAGCGGGACATCCGCTGTGAGAGATGGGGCGAGTTAATCGCAGTCCGCAAGGACGCGTAATCGGTGTAGATCACAAAGGGTTTAGAGCCCAAGATATGCACCCGAAACTTGACGAGGGCGTACTTCATCGCAAGGAGCTCCTTGTCATGAACGGGGTGGTTCCGTTTAGCGTTCTTTAGCTGCCTCGACTGGAACGAGATAACCCTATCATGTCCTTCATTATCGATCTGCAAAAGGGCACAGCCGGTTGCATAGTCCGAGGCGTCGCAGACGATGCTGAACGCTTTGGACTCATCCGGCAATGCCAGGACAGGAGCCTGATGTAGGCTCTCCTTGATGGCGTCAAAGGCGCCTTGATGCTGGGCGTCCCAACACCAGTTGGTGTCCTTCCTTAGGAGCTCCGACAAGGGCTTGCCATCTCGGCATAACCCGCACCGTACTTGTGCAGGTAATTGGCCAGCCCCAGCCATTTACGCAGGTCCTTCTGTGACCGAGGCGTAGGCCAGGCCGCGAAGGCCTTGATCTTCTCGCGATCAGCGCGTACTCTGTCGCACCCAACGAAGCACCCGAGGAACTTTATTTCCTCCGCCGCAAAGACGCATTTGTCAATGATGGCTGGCAAAGAGCTTGTTGGCTCTCATGACTTTAACACTTGGCGGAGGTGCTTCACATGCACCTCCATAACCGCCTGGCTATATTCGACACGGCTATGGACGAATACATCGTCGAAATACTTTTGCGTGAACACACGCAGGGGTCTGAACAATTGCTTCACCAGACGATTAAACGATGCTGGGGCATTAGATAGACCCTGTGGTATGACTAGCCCCTCCCAGAGCATTCTGATCGGCGTGCTGACCGCAGTCAGAGGGATGTCGCTTTCGCGCATCAGGATCTGGTAGTATCCATCTAGCAGATCCAGAGCACTGAACAGTGTACAGTCGGCCATGTTGGTCAGGAGAACATCCTTGCGAGGTATCGGCATCTGTGCCGGTACCGTCGAGTTGTTCAGCTTATTATAAGCATGAACCCGACGCCACTTCCCGCTCGGTTTCCGAACGCAGAAGATGGGCGTCGAGTGCGGAGATTTGGACTCACGCACCATGCCAGCCTTTGCTTTCGAGGCAAAAAAGACATCAATGACCGCGCAATGTTCGCGTGGTAGAGGCCACTGCCTCATGACACAAAACTTTGTGCCGGGCACGAGGTCGATCCCGTGTCGGACTTCTCGGTCTGGAGGGAGTTGGGATGGTGGGTCCTTGGACACAACATCACCAAACTTCTTCAGTAAGGAATGTACAGGGTCCTTGGGATCTCCGATCCGCTGCGCGCTGCACGCCGCTTACGGATCACTTCCAGGACGGCCTCGTCCATGAACGAGAAGAGTTCAACTCTTCAGGAGTGGACTCAGGACGTATGAGTACCATCTCCGAGATTGCACCAGCCTTTAACTCGGCTAGGAAGCATCATGAGACGGTTCCTCGAGGTTCAGTAGCTCTGATACCTCACGCAATGGTCCCAAATGGACGCCCCTTGTCCGGACGCAAAGACCACTCACCGCGTCGAGGGTGTGACATTCTTCGGCCGATGATGTAGGGGAGTCTGGGCTATTGGCTCTTGGTCGACGGTGTCGACCTTCGGCTGGTATTCCACCAGCCCTCTCGTAGCTAGACGCTGCTTCGCGTGACGTGGTACTTTGTTACCCACGTCCGATGGTGTCTTCGAGACACCACTCTTAGGAGTTCTCCTAACTCCGTGCGGTACTGTGTTACCCGTACCAGAAGCGCCCATGGCGGCTTCCGCATAAGTTTCGGTCTGAGAGACCCTGTGTGGAACTATGTTGCCCATCTTGGCAGAGCCGTCGTTGGTCTCTGCGGCAGCTTTAGCTGCGTGCGGTATTATGTTACCGGCTATAGAAGCGCTCACAGCGTCTTCCTTTCCACTTTCGGTCTGAGTGACTTTGGGTGGAACTACGTTACCCACCGTGGTGGAGCCCTCTGCGTCAGCCTCAGCTGCATGCAGTACTCGGTACCCGCGAGGCACGTGCACGACGGCACTGCCTCTGTCGGAGACTTCTTGTCTCGACGACGCTTGTTGTAGCGAGGCACCGCTGGTGACCTCCTCATCGGGCTCATCGTGAACCACGACCTCATGGTCCCGTGCTTTATGTACCGGGCGGGGGCCTGCCCATCGACCTAGCCTGCGGCGGCCCACGAGTCTCGCTCGTGATGGACGAGGTCTGTCGACCTGTTGCAGAGCCCACTGCAACTGCTCCCGAGGCGTCGTTCATTGTTTCGACAACCCCCATGGATCCTTTGGGCGCTCGCGCCGCGGTAGCCCTCGCGGGTGCCGCGCTTCCAAGCAGAAGTGGGAACATGACTCACCAAGGCTCTGTCAGAGATGTGAGGCTTGCTGACCCCTATGGCTATTCCTCGCCATTCGATCCAGGGCTCGTGCTTTTCAAGCCACGGCATGCCCCGGATCAAGTCATACGTGTCCATGTTGAGGACGTTGAACGACTCATCGCTGTCAAAGTCCTCCAACTTGACGCTAAGATCCATTTGGACCTTTGGTACTCTTACCACCGTTCCATCGGCCAGTCTCACAGAGACCAGCCCGTTTCCTTCGCTCTCTTGGAGGGCGTCGGTGAACTTGTTGCCGTTCCGCGCAACCGTTTGACTTCGGGCAAAGTTATTCGACGCCCCAGAGTCGATCAACACTCTAAGGGGTTATCATACCCTCGTACACTTGTGTGTACCACTAGCAGCCCACCGCTGCTTTTCCCGCATGGAGAGAGCACAGTCTCTCCGAGGCTAAGTCGTCCTGGTACACGCTATCCCCGTACCTCTCAGGGCGACCTAGTTCTTCCCAGCAGGGCGCCCCCTAATGGTGTCCGGCGTTCCCCTGTACCATGGGTCGCGGCATCTGCCAGCGACCTCTCGGACCTTGAGGGTGACCCTGGGGTCTCATGAAGGTTTTCCTTCCACGTCCCGCCGAGAGACAGGAACGTTTCATGTGCCCGAACCGACCACAGCCAAAGCAGCGAATATCGCTCTGCTCGGCCGCGCTAAGGTCCATCGGCACTGGTGCCGTGCCTGTAGGCGCCTGCCCAGAGCCGGAGATACGAGCCTGTTTGTTTTTAATAATTTAGTTTTGCCTTGTGGTGGTAACGGGGTTACACTGTACGTAGTGCGGAGGGGCTGCTCAGCGCACTTCTCCAGTGCATTTCTTCGTACAGAGTCGCTTTCTGAGCTGGTGATGGGTTTTAGACGCCACCCCTCCTAACCTATAATTAGGCCTACGACACGAACTCACACTGTCACCGAGGTCATAGCGGACTGTTCGATGCGGAGACCAACCCTCCACATACAGCCTGCGCTGTTCTCTACGTCTTTTCCCTTTTGGGGTGCCCTAACCGCCTGGGCCATGAGGGACGTGCCTCTTCGGGGGCTCTATTCGCTCCTCGGTCAGAGAAACTAACGTCCGCTGTGGGAATCGAACCCTCGGTCCACAGCGTAAGGTCCAGAAGCATTGACCAGTCGCCCACGCCACCGGGCTTACGAGCCTGCTTGTGGCTATACTCCTGTTGGAGAGCGGCTTGAATATATTTCTCCAAAATGGCCGACTGGGCACGGAACAGCTCTTTTCGTGCCGGGCCTACCCTCGGGCCTTCCATGAAGATGGTCGCTTTGATCTCTTCTGACAGTGGCTTACCCACCATTGGTGCCGCTAATACGCGCATCTCTTGCACATACTCGTGCATTTCGCGCTTCCCTTGCTTACAGGCGAGGAAGCGCGAACGCTGGCGGTACTCCACGTTCGCCGGGAGGAACGCTGCTCACAGTTGTTCCACCAAGTTGGACCAGGTCCTAGCACTTCCTCTGTGCAACGTGCTGTGTGGCCCGTCACACGTGGTAGCACTCGTAGTCAATCCTGCACCTACGCGGATAGATTGGACTACCTGAATCCTCTGTGGTGCCAAGAACCTGGATCAAGATGGACCGAAGTGAATTCATTCACTAAAGCGACTCCCAGTGGGAGTCTGTGAGGAAAATGGGACGCATATTTGGGATAGATGATCTCAGCGGCTTGGCGGCGTCAACGCCGGCCGAGCAAGTCGAGCGTATCAACGCATTCGACGAATATGAACGCGGGCTACTCGCTCACGTTCGAGGCAGCATGCAAGCGGCCGCGGCAGCACCTAAGCCAGTGCATCCCAACCTGTTGCGGCTGAACGTGAACCCGTACGAGGGAAATGATGGTGAGAACCTCCCCTTCTGGGTTCGAGAAGTAGAGATCGTCATGCAGGCGGGTCTCATATCTGAAGAGCCACTCCAAGTGGCCTTCGGAATGTCCAAGCTGGGTAGACGCGCCAAGACATGGGCGCTCACCAGTCGTAAGGGAACCGGTGGGTTTTATAGGGTAGATATAAGACTGAATAGATTTATAGTTAAGGCAAGTTTGGCCTGTAATACAAACTTCCTATGAACTTTACTAGATCTAAGTCAACGTAGAATAGCTGGCTCCTAGAGCCCAACGTGGTATACCACACGACGGTAAGGCTGTATGCGGTTATGCAGGTTCATATTATTTATGAACCAGGACCAGCGGTCCGGAAGAGTGATGCGTGTCACTCTTTATGTAACCAGGGTACAACTGAGGTTACCCCGTTACAGGCAACAACCAAGACCTGAATTGTGTGTTCAATTCAAAACTGCGAAGATTGTGTGAGTGAATCGAGCTCGCCCAATCCCGCAGCCTATCATAGATAATAAATCTCTGGTGCCCATACTCCCGCTCCGCGTGCGGAATTGAAGCTCAACCCGCCGTCGTAGACGCTCACGATGACTAGCGAGCGGAACGCGTCGACCCCGCTGCGATCTCCGCTGCGATCCCCGCTGCGATCTCCGCTGCGATCCCCGCTCCGGCGGAGCTACCCACGTACGTCCCCGTATATGATGTCCAGCCAAACGCCACGACAGAACAACGCTTCTCCTCAACAGGGACGGTCAAAATTGAATGAAGGTATACCTGCTTCGTGGTATAATACAATCGATAGTTGATGACTGTATCTGCATTGTGATGACTCCAGTAGCTCCGGCAATCGATGTGGTGACAAGCGCAGACGCGACAGATGAATCGGCAGCTACAACAGTCCCTGCTGATCTTTATTAGCTCATTTTGCGGCCGATCGTCAAGGCATCGATCAATCAACGTGACACGTCAGCTGAAACTCTTAGTGATGCTGTTTCAATGGGAGCTCGTTTGGTGCTATTATGGAGCCTCGTGGGAGCTGTTCTCGTCTCGAATAAGGAACCAAGCGGTAAAGAATGAATGATGGAACGTGGAGCGTGGAGACACCGGAGTTTGCTGAGTGGTCTAAACTAATGCAGTTTAAGGCGAAGACGCGTGTGGTAGACACCTGAAAGTCTGACCAAGCGTGGAACCAGTGGCTTGTGGCGATGCGTGGAACAAACGTTACTCTTGTGATCTACGAGTACGGTATGGCTACTGCGACGGCAAAGATCGAGAGGTTAGTGAGGAAGCGTAGACTTAAAGTTTGTATGTAGGATAGAAATACGCGGGCTCGCGTATTTCTAAAGCAACACAAGACTTTAGATCAAATAGAAACCTGAATTGAATGGCAGCCCGCCACGCGGCGGGCTGGCCTCATCTTTACGCTAAACCCCTTTAAGATGATATCTAATTGCAAGGGTGTGAGCATGGTTGGCTCTCACGCATTTGCATGAAATGCATGCACATGATTGGTTGAAATGTGACCCTTTCAACCAATAGCTGTGCGCCTGAGCGCCCGTCAATAATAGTTACATTGACGGCTCGTAATGTTGGTCGCTAATGTGTGTCCCACACACACTAGTGGGTTTGCGTGTATTAGTGTACCCCGGGTACACTATCCTGTGTAGCCCACTACATTGCTGGTCGAGGCTGTAGCCGTCCGCCTCGTCGAGCTGCACGCGCATCCCAAGGAATTTCCTCACCTCACCCAAGTCCTTGATGGACAGGACGCTCCTCGCCGCGAAGAACTCATCGACCAGGTTCGGCGCGGACGCAGTGACCAGCAGGTCGTCTACGTACACGCCCACGATTGTCATGTCGGTTCCATTGCGCTTATAGTAGAGGCACATTTCCGTCACGCAGCACGTGAAGCCGATCTCCTCTAGCTTGGCGTGGAGCAGCTGACTCCACAGCCTTCCCGCCTGTTTCAGGCCGTAGAGCGACTTCTTCAGCCGCAACGCCAGCTTGGTGCAGCTGCTCACCGCACGCTCGCAGTACTTCCTCGGGCACGATCATGCCTTTGGGGATCGCCAGGTAGATCTCCAGGTGCTGCTCCTTCTCGGCCTTTACGTACGCGTTGGGGATGTCCCCGTGCCTCGCGGGCACGCGCCAGCGCCGCGCGAACACCAGGATCACCTTCGCGGTGCTCAACTCCATGACCGCAGCGAACGTAAGGCTGTAGTCAATGCCGTACAGCTGCTCGTTGCCACACGCCACCAGACGAGCCTTGAAGCGCTCGATGGCGCCGTCAGCGTCGGCCTTGGCCTTAAATACCCACTTCGTGTGCAGCACGTGGCTGCCGGCCGGCGGCAGCACCACCGTCCACACACCATTCTCTTCGAGCGCCTTGAGCTCCTCGACCATCGCCGTGATCCACTTGCCCTTGAGTGTGCTCTTCATGGCCTCCCCGTAGTTCTTCGGGTCGGCCTCCCGCACGCTGTTCACCACGTCGGGGGCCGTTACATCTTCGCCGTCGCCGGCGTTCGCCCGCCTCGCCGTTATGGCTGCCTTCCGAGAGGCCGATCGCGTCTGGTGCTTCTCGCGGGTCCAGCGGATCTTCGTGCGGCGCTCGGTCTTGGACTCCGTGGCCGCCGTCGCGCTCTGTGAGTCCACACTGGCCTTTTCTTCCTTAGCCTCCTCCGATCGCTGGAGGTGTACGCGCTTGAGCTGCTGGTTCTGCTCGCTCGTGAGTGTCTCCACGTTCCTGACGTGTTGAGTCACGACCACCACTCTGTCCTTCGGAAGGTACACTCTGTACCCCTTCATCTCGTCGCTCTTGCCGATAATCATGGCCGGTTTGCCGCGCTCGCCCAATGACTCGTTCTTTGCGTCGCGGTGCACCGTGCACGGCGAACCGAAAACCACGATGTCGCTGAGGTCGGGCGTGCTCTTCGTGAGCATTTGTAGCGGCGACTTGGACCCTGGGTTCGCCTTGCTCGGGCTCCGGTTCAGGATGAACGCCGCGTACTCCGCTGCGTCGCCCCAGAAGCTGAGCGGCAGCCCGCTTGCGAACACCATGCTCCGCACCATGTTCATGATGGTGCGGTGCATTCGCTCGGCCTTGCCGTTGCTCGCCTGGTTTCTTAGCTCGCTGATTTGGCGCGCAATGCCAATCTCCTTGCAGAACAGGTCCAGCGTCTGGTACTCTCCTCCGCCGTCCGTGCAGCACGTGGATGCGGCAGTTAAACGGCCTCTCGAAGAAGGCCATGAAGTGCTTGAACTATTGATAACCACGAGAAGCCCAAGGATGCACATAAAGTCTGCAAGCAGCGCTACGTAGGCCAGCTCCTTCATGTGCTTGAGCAGTGAGAATCCAATCAGGGTGGTACACACACTGACACGACGAGCTCTTTCGACACATCCAAAACTTGTGGGCATTGGAAGCGATGAAGATCAAGTCTGCTCACGAATGCGACACCACAACAATAACAGCGTCAGCAAAGTGCAGTGCCAAAAAACAACAATAATTTTCTCATCATCGTCTCACAAGCAATACAGAACCCGATCTGTGAGACCACCAGCGCCGTGTTGACGATCACAGAGCCGGCATGGCCCATTGCAAAGTACCCAATTTCTCCGTACTTGGTGACGAATTTGCCCTGATGCTTGAGTTTGTACTTGCACTGCACCACGAGCATCATGGAGTAGGTGCTCACTGCAGCCACCCCCACCAGTGTCAACAGCCCCATCTGCAAACCACGCCACAAAAACACTCAGAATAAAAAAATACCTAAATCATTCGCAATCCTACCAAAATGCCGCACTTGCAAAATGCATAAGGAAGTCCCAACACCACCGAACCCAAAAACGCAATGCACGTGTTCACGAACGTCTTGAGGTCCCTAAAAACAGAAAATAACAAAAAATCGAATATAGATGTATTGTCAGAAAAATAATCATTTCTGATTGCTACAACTTTTGTCAACGCGCACGACGTGAGATGCAGCGAGGCCTCGGCGTGCTCGTGAAGTTCTGGACTGTCGAGTCGCTTGCCCTGGAGGTCGCTGTCGGTCCCCACGCGCACGCTGAAGCTGGAGGAGGTGGAGCAAGTCTCCGAGGGGCTGTCCAGCGCCACAGCCTCGAGCTCGGGCACCTGCAGCGCCGGCATAGCAGCCACGTCCGCTCGTACGCCGGACATGTTGCCAATTGATGCGTTATGAGCGGGATGGACGTGGATCGGTTTGTTGTAGTTGATGTTTGTATTGGCATTGGAGAGAATGGGATAATGGCATAGAAATCGCAAGATATGTGATCTGAAAAGAGGCCGAGGACGAGTCAGAGCTGAAGCACGTGCTGCGTTCAAAAAGCGCGGATGAAAATCCATTGAAAAGATGAAGTGACTGACGACATTAAATTAATCGTTTTTACTAAGGAGCTAAGTCAGTTGTCCTTTGCCTCACTCAATGAAGTCCATGCCTCCCGTATCAGGAGTGCGAGTGATCTCCCATCGCCGGCCGAGTGGGTCGGTTGCTGCAAAGTGGGTCACTGAATCGAGCCAACGATAACGCGCTGTTTGAAACCCTGACATCAACACGTGCTGTGAAAGTGTTGAACGCCCTTGACACGGACGAGCTGGATCGGCTGGAGCGCATTGCTTATGGTGCCAACGTTAATTCTGATGCTGATATAGTCGAGCAATGTCTTCGAAAGGGTATTCTGGCTCAAACTGAGGGGCGTTTCGCGTTCTCGTCGCCAGTGATGTGGCGATATTTCGTCAAGATGCGCGTTGGTCAACTCGTCCGAGCACCTCATGTTCCCAAGACGCTTCCAGAGATGATCACTCGAGTGGTGCAAGCGATTGATTATGATAGCATCCGCCAAACGCTTGGCAGAAGTTTGTTGAGCGATATTCCTCTGGAAAGAGCGTGGCAAATGGAGTTTTACAAGGCTGCGTATCGATGCACACCAAGCACGTTTGTGACGTCTGTCGACGTGGGTGCGTTGTTCGGATCCAGTGGGTTCATTGATTTCACCATTCATGGAGGTGACATCTTTTGGGGCATCGAGTTGTTGCGTGAAGCCAACAACTTGGCTGACATGCGGAACGATTTGCGCCTGGAGGTAGCTAGTCCTGGCTCGGGTTGAGCGACTTCTGTCTGATTGACTTCAGACGTGTCGCTTCGATTGAAGCTGCGCCGAGGCAAAGTATCGCAGCAGACATGCGTCGCTACGAAAAGCTCTTCGTCGTGTGTTATGACGCAAGAATGGCAGGTCTGGTCATGTTCAATTCCGCGATGGATGTGGTCAGGGTACAATCTAAGCAGAAATCAGCCGGCTGTTGAATTCCTGAATAAACAACATTCATCAAACAGCGCGTTATCGTTGGCTCCGTGGCACGAACCCCGCGAAAGCAGACGACCCGGTTTTCGGCGTCTGGAGTGACGACTCGATCTCCAAATTCCTCGAGGCTAGCGCTGCACCCGTGCACCGTCAACTATCCAATTGCCGTGGAGGTGACTGGCGCACTGATGTTGTTCAGTGTGCTGCCGTAGACTTGCAGACTTGCAACGGAACATACGCTGAGCGTGTGACGGACCTTCGCGAGTTGTTGTTGCCCGTGCTCGCTGGATGGACGAACGCATTGAGACCGTTTACAAGCCATTGGATTCTCAAACCTGCTCGGGTGTTGGCGCGAACTCCTAAGTACAACTGTGGACTGGATGGCAACGACGATGGCTGCCTCGCGAACCCGAAGAAGTACTACAACGCCGTTCCATTCCCTGCCATCCACAAGCCGTACACTGGTCCATCATGCGAAGACATTGTGGCAAGCAACGCGAACCTCGCCAAGGGTGAAGAGACCGACTCCGTGGCACAATCGATGTACGAGAATCCCTCGATTGACCACTGCTGGCTGTCTGCAGGCAGCTACGTCTACCCGCAGCAGAAGGGTGTCAAGGAAAAAAGCCTCACACCATTTTGCAGTGGCTACGGTTCATGTGCACAGGGTCCTGGTGCAACTTAATTGCTCTGTTAGCGTGGCGGTGGAGCACCCATCTTGCCGCCGCATCGACGCCGAGAACGAGCACTACATGCACCAGCAGGCCGTAGCCGCTAAAGCTGTTAAAGCTGCTTAGGCCGCGACCTCGAAACTGACCGCAGACACAGCGACGACTGCTGCAAATGCTGCGGAAGACTCTGTCGAGTCGACCGAAAAGGAAGCAACTCACAGCACCCGGTCACCTTTGACGGACGTGTTGGCTGTCGTGGCATCCGCTGCTGGCTGCTTGGTGCTACTTCTAGGAGCCTGGGTGGTCAAGGAGCACGTTCGTCGCCGTCGTAGTCAACACTTTAGTGAGTACGCGCCCGTGCGCTACGGTAGTGTGGAGCACGCAAGCATATTTGCTCACGGCTCCAAGACGGATCTATAGGCTGATTGGACGCACGTAGTTAGATAGATGAATGGAAGTCTGCGAACGAAGCAGCCTACAGACCCCGAGTAGTCGGCATCAATAAAAGCTATGAAATAAATCTGCAAATATAGTGCCAGAAATCCAAATTGGCCATCACCACCACAACTGCACCGACCACCGGGACCTTCGGACTATCAGTGCCGATTATCTGAAAACCCAGTCAAAAACAAACTTGTGAACGTGGAGAAATCCTACCACCCGTAAAGTGAAGAAGCAAAATGGCACTCTATAGTAAGAAACACGCCATGACATCGACACAAATCTGCTCGGTCACTACAACTCTTCATTTTAACCACGCGGTTTTTATTTTTATTTTTTTCATTGTTAACGCCGGGTTGGGCACTGCACCAGACCCGCGGAACCCGGACTGTACCAGTCCCTTGCGAACTGCTGCAGGACAAACGGTTGGGTTATGAAAGCGAGCGAAATGGTTACAGGAAATGATGAGCGAGCCCTTCTGGCCATACCACGAGCTAACAGCGAATTAAATATAAACCCATGTAGTGAATCTTGTCAAAGTACGCCTTGCAGCTTGTTAGTGAACGAAGAAGTTATGCGTGTTATTGCGTTAAACAGCCGCTCCGCTTCGTCATCATTGTACTTGTGAAGCATGGGGTAGTTATTGTCAATTCCGTCCAAATTTGCGGGAGTGGGGCGATTCCTAGAACGGTCAAACAGGTCAATGAATCTGACGCAACGCTATAAGTGGTCAAACTGAAGATTCCTGCTTCTTCATTGGTCATACCTTAGCTAATCACGTGCTTCTTCTATGTTGAAGCAGTGCAGAGTGATTGTCGAGTGCAGTGCACGATGGAGGATGCTGCTACGCGGCAGCACGTCCACACCAACACGGTCTACCATTGCTTGTATGCATATTACAAGATCGGGTACTCCAGGAAACACCTCTCACACATCTTCAACAAGTCTGACAGTACAGTTAGCAACTGGCTCAAGATCTATAAGACTTCTGGAACATTTTAGCGTGCCAACAGCGGTGCAAAGAGGCAATACACGAATACGCAGCGTCAATGGCTGTTCAATTACTATCAGGAGCACCCTCTGGTATATCTGGACGGAGCCCAAGACGCTTTCCAGTGAGCGCATTCCACCGATATTTCAAAGACGTCCGTCTGGAGAATTATCCACGAGTACGGCCTAACTTGGAGGGGTTTAGAGCGCCGCGCAATGCACATCAAGGAACGTGACGTATTTCGCTTTGTGGAGGAGCTGAGTCACGTAGATTGGAGTCACCAAAACATTGTATTCCTAGATGAAGTAAGTTTTGACAATCGAGGAATGCTACGCAAGAGAGGATACGCTCTACGTGGGAAAGAAGGTCACTATTCGCGGAGACTTTCAGCGAAAACCACGGATTTCGATCTTGGCATTTATGGGATTCTGGACTACTTTAACACGGATGGCACGTTTGATCGCTTGGAGTTCACAAAATGCTGTCAAGACTTCGTTCACTGTCCTACAGGCCCATTTCGTCAATACCCCGGTCGAAATTCAGTCTGGATTTTGGATGAATCCAGCATCCATAGGCACCCAGAGATTATTCACTAGCTCGAAATGTCGGAGTCGTGCCTATTTTCCTCCCGGCATGTTGCCCCTCGTCAATCCAATCGAATTCCTGTTTGGCTACGTGAAGCGCTCATTCCAACGACACTATCTCGAGTCTAGCGGGCGGGACCTCATGCCTTTCGTCGTCCAGACATTCCGCAGATTCCAAACTTCAACATGATCAAGGTTTTCGAGCACTGCGGTTGGAAGATCCAAGGGTACTTTGATCCGGTCGGACCTCTATCGACTGAAAGGCGAACGCAATTGGAAGTCAACGCAGGGGGACTAATCAAGATGAATTAGATTTTACCGATATTGAATCGTAGTCATAAGCAAGAACTTGCCTAAGAACGTCAACTTAACCTCCTTGAGCGAACGTAATAAATAAACGAAAAAAACTTGCTGAAGAACGAGGATTTTCACTGGGCATGTTCTGTGTCTTCAATGTTCTCAATCAGGGGCAGCGGGTCCGTTATCACGCTCGGAGACGGAGGCACGAGATCTCGAATCATCACCTCAATGATGGCTTCACGAGCCAGCAAGCGTTGCTTTTGGTCGTCAGACAGCGTTCAGCAACCTCGAAGTGGCGACGCAATTGCTGACAGTCAGCAATAGAAGCTCTTACACAATCTAAAGCCACACTTGCTGATTGAGCCACGCCAGTAAAATACTCCCTAGGCGTGATTCAGCTGGTTCAAGTAGATGGACAATGTAACTGGGCGGCGGGTTTGCGATGTCGGCATTCCATGTTGAGTAGTTGAGATTCCTCGTAACATGGTTCGCCCACATACGCCAGACAATTGATGCAGCCTGGAACGTAGTGTCCCATTTCTGTCAGAGAGCGTCCACAACTTCTCACAGCGAGCGCTCCGCCGTCGCGCCGGAGCGATCCGTCTCCTCGGGTAAAATGCATGCCTTCACGAAGTCATCTCAATCTTTTGCCGTCGCAATAGCCATACCGTACTCGTAGATCATAAGAGTAACGTTTGTTCCACGCATCGCCACAAGCCACTGGTTCCACGCTTGGTCAGACTTTCAGGTGTCTACCACACGCGTCTTCGCCTTAAACTGCATTAGTTTAGACCACTCAGCAAACTCCGGTGTCTCCACGCTCCACGTCCCATCATTTTTACCGCTTGGTTCCTTATTCGAGACGAGAACAGCTCCCACAGAGGCTCCATAATAGCACCAAACGAGCTCCCATTGAAACAGCATCACTAAGAGTTTCAGCTGACGTGTCACGTTGATTGATCGATGCCTTGACGATCGGCCGCAAAAGGAGCTGATAAAGATCAGCAGGGACTGCTGTAGCTGCCGATTCATCTGTCGCGACTGCGCTTGTCACCACATCGATTGCCGGAGCTGCTGGAGTCATCACAATGCAGATACAGTCATCAACTATCGATTGCATTATACCACGAAGCAGGTATACCTTCACTCAATTGTGACCGTCCCTGTTGAGGAGAAGCGTTGTTCTGTCGTGGCATTTGGCTGGACAGCATATACGGGGACGTACGTGGGTAGCTCCGCCGGAGCGGGGATCGCAGCGGGGTCGACGCGTTCTGCTCGCTAGTCATGGTGAGCGTCTACGACGGCGGGTTGAGCTTCAATTCCGCACGCGGAGCGGAGTATGGGCACCAGAGATTTATTATCTATGATATGCTGCGGAATTGGGCGAGCTCGATTCACTCACACGATCTTCGCAGTTTTGAATAGAACACACAATTCAGGTCTTGGTTGTTGCCTGTAACGGGGTAATCTCAGTTGTACCCTGGTTACATAAAGAGTGACACGCATCACTCTTCCGGACCGCTGCTCCTGGTTCATAAATACTATGAACCTGCATAACTGCATACAGCCTTACAGCCGTGTGGCATACATCGTTGGGCTCTAGGAGCCAACCATTCTACGTCGACTTAGATCTAGTAAAGTTCATAGGAAGTTTGTATTACAGGCCAAACTTGCCTTAACTATAAATCTATTCAGTCTTATATCTACCCTATATAACCCACCGGTTCCCTTACGACCAGGAACCCGTGAACTGCCGTTAACTTGGAGTTTGTATACGTAAAGCGTCACGGTGGTGTTATTTCCCTGGTGAGCGCCCATGTCTTGGCGCGTCTACCCAGCTTGGATATTCCGAAGGCCACTTGGAGTGGCTCTTCAGATATGAGACCCGCCCTCATGGCGATCTCTACTTCTCGAACCCAGAAGGGGAGGTTCTCACCATCCGTTCCCTCGTATGGGTTCACGTTCAGCCGCAACGGCTTGGGATGCACTGGCTTAGATGCTGCCGCGGCCGCTTGCATGCTGCCTCGAACGTGAGCGAGTAGCCCGCGTTCATATTCGTCGAATGCGTTGATACGCTCGACTTGCTCGGCCGGCGTTGACGCCGCCAAGCCGCGGATATCATATATCCCAAATATGCCTCCCATTTTCCTCACAGACTCCCACTGGGAGTCGCTTTAGTGAATGAATTCACTTCGGTCCATCTTGATCCAGGTTCTTGGCACCACAGAGGATTCAGGTAGTCCAATCTATCCGCGTAGGTGCAGGATTGACTACGAGTGCTACCACGTGTGACGGGCCACACAGCACGTTGCACAGAGGAAGTGCTAGGACCTGGTCCGACTTGGTGGAACAACTGCGAGCAGCGTTCCTCCCGGCGAACGTGGAGTACCGCCAGCGTTCGCGCTTCCTCGCCTGTAAGCAAGGAAGGCGAAATGCACGAGTATGTGCAAGAGATGCGCGTATTAGCGGCATCAATGGTGGGTAAGCCTCTGTCCGAAGAGATCAAAGCGACCATCTTTATGGAAGGCCTGAGGGTAGACCCGGCACGAACAGAGCTGTTCCGTGCTCAGTCGGCCACATTGGAGAAAGATATTCAAGTCGCTCTCCAACAGGAGTACAGCCACAAGCAGGCTCGTAAGCCCGGTGGCGTGGGCGACTGGTCAATGCTTCTGGACCTTACGCTGTGGACCGAGGGTTCGATTCCCACAGCGGACGTTAGTTTCTCTGACCGAGAAGCGAATAGAGCCCCCGAAGAGGCACGTCCCTCATGGCCCAGGCGGTTAGGGCACCCCAAAAGGGTGAAAAGACGTAGAGAACAGCGCAGGCTGTATGCGGAGGGTTGGTCTCCGCATCGAACAGTCCGCTATGACCTCGGTGACAGTGTGCGTAGACCTAAATATAGGTTAGGAGGGGTGGCGTCTAAAACCCATCACCAGCTCAGAAAAGCGGTTCTGTACGAAGAAATGTACTGGAGAAGTGCGCTGAGCAGCCCCTCCGCACTACGTACAGTGTAACCCCGTTACCACCACAAGGCAAAACTAAATTATTAAAAAACAAACAGGCTCGTATCTCCGGCTCTGGGCAGGCGCCTACAGGCACGGCACCAGTGCCGATGGACCTTAGCGCGGCCGAGCAGAGCGATATTCGCTGCTTTGGCTGTGGTCGGTTCGGGCACATGAAACATGCCTGTCTCTCGGCGGGACGTGGAAGGAAAACCTTCATGAGACCCCAGGGTCACCCTCAAGGTCCGAGAGGTCGCTGGCAGATGCCGCGACCCATGGTACAGGGGAACGCCGGACACCATTAGGGGCGCCCTGCTGGGAAAGAACTAGGTCGCCCGGAGAGGTACGGGGATAGTGTACCAGGATGACTTAGCCTCGGAGAGACTGTGCTTTCTCCATGCGGGAAAAGCAGCGGTGGGCTGCTAGTGGTACACACAAGTGTACGGGGGTATGATCACCCCTTAGAGTGTTGATCGACTCTGGGGCGTCGAAGAACTTTGCCCGAAGTCAAACGGTTGCGCGGAACGGCAACAAGTTCACCGACGCCCTCCAAGAGAGCGAAGGAAACGGGCTGGTCTCTGTGAGACTGGCCGATGGAACGGTGGTAAGAGTACCAAAGGTCCAAATGGATCTTAGCGTCAAGTTGGAGGACTTTGACAGCGATGAGTCGTTCAACGTCCTCAACATGGACACGTATGACTTGATCCGGGGCATGCCGTGGCTTGAGAAGCACAAGCCCTGGAGCGACTGGCGAGGAATAGCCATAGGGGTCAGCAAGCCTCACATCTCCGACAGAGCCTTGGTGAGTCATGTTCCCACTTCTGCTTGGAAGCGCATCACCCGCGAGGGCTACCGCGGCGCGAGCGCGCCCAAAGGATTCATGGGGTTGTCGAAACAATGAACGACGCCTCGGGAGCAGTTGCAGTGGGCTCTGCAACAGGTCGACAGACCTCGTCCATCACGAGCGAGACTCCTGGGCTGCCGCAGGCTAGGTCGATGGGCAGGCCCCCGCCCGGTACATAAAGCACGGGACCATGAGGTCGTGGTTCACGATGAACCCGATGAGGAGGTCACCAGCGGTGCCTCGCTACAACAAGCGTCGTCGAGACAAGAAGTTTCCGACAAAGCAGTGCCGTCGTGCACGTGCCTCGCGGGTACCGAGTACTGCATGCAGCTGAGGCTGACGCAGAGGGCTCCGCCACGGTGGGTAACGTAGTTCCACCCAAGGTCACTCAGACCGAAAGTGGAAAGGAAGACGCTGTGAGCGCTTCTATAGCCGGTAACATAGTACCGCACGCAGCTAAAGCTGCCGCAGAGACCAACGACGGCTCTGCCAAGATGGGCAACATAGTTCCACACAGGGTCTCTCAGACCGAAACTTATGCAGAAGCCGCCATGGACGCTTCTGGTGCGGGTAACACAGTACCGAACGGAGTTAGGAGAACTCCTAAGAGTGGTGTCTCGACGACACCATCGGACGTGGGTAACAAAGTACCACGTCACGCGAAGCAGCGCCTAGCTACGAGAGGCTGGTGGAATACCAGCCGAAGGTCGACACCGTCGACCAAGAGCCAATAGCCCATACTCCCCTACACCATCGGCCGAAGAATGTCACACCCTCGACACGGTGAGTGGTCTTTGCGTCCGGACAAGGGGCGTTCATTTGGGCCCTTGCGTGAGGTATCAGAGCTACTGAACCTCGAGGAACCGTCTTATGATGGCTTCCTAGCCGAGTTAAAGGCTGGCGCAATCTCGGAGATGGTACGCATACGTCCTGAGTCCACTCCTGAAGAGTTGAACTCTTCCTCGTTCATGGACGAGGCCGTCCTGGAAGAGATCCGTAAGCGGTGTGCAGCGCGCAGCGGATCGGAGATCCTCAGGATCCCAAGGACCCTGTCCATTCCTTACTGAAGAAGTTTGGTGATGTTGTGTCCAAGGACCCACCATCCCAACTCCCTCCAGACCGAGAAGTCCGACACGGGATCGACCTCGTGCCCGGCACAAAGTATTGTGTCATGAGGCAGTGGCCTCTACCACGCGAACAATGCGAGGTCATTGATGTCTTTTTGCCGCGAAAGCAAAGGCTGGCATGGTGCGTGAGTCCAAATCTCCGCACTCGACGCCCATCTTCTGCGTTCGGAAACCGAGCGGGAAGTGGCATCGGGTTCATGCTTATAATAAGCTGAACAACTCGACGGTACCGGCACAGACGCCGATACCTCGCAAGGATGTTCTCCTGAACAACATGGCGGACTGTACACTGTTCAGTGCTCTGGATCTGCTAGATGGATACTACCAGATCCTGATGCGCGAAAGCGACATCCCTCTGACTGCGTCTAGCACGCCGATCAGAACGCTCTGGGAGTGGCTAGTCATACCACAGGTTCTATCTAATGCCCCAGCGTCGTTTAATCGTCTGGTGACGCAATTGTTCAGACCCCTGCGTGTGTTCACGCAAAAGTATTTCGACGATGTATTCGTCCATAGCCGTGCCGAAGATAGCCAGGCGGTTATGGAGGTGCATGTGAAGCACCTCCGCCAAGTGTTAGAAGTCAGGAGATCCAACAAGCTCTTTGCCAGCCAACATTGACAAATGCGTCTTTGCGGCGGAGGAAATAAAGTTCCTCGGGTGCTTCGTTGGGTGCGACTGAGTACGCGCTGATCCCGAGAAGATCAAGGCCTTCGCGGCCTGGCCTTCGCCTCGGTCACAGAAGGACCTGCGTAAATGGCTGGGGCTGGCCAATTACCTGCACAAGTACGGTGCGGGTTATGCCGAGATGGCAAGCCCTTGTCGGAGCTCCTAAAGAAGGACACCAACTGGTGTTGGGACGCCCAGCATCAAGGCGCCTTTGACGCCATCAAGGAGAGCCTACATCAGGCTCCTGTCCTGGCATTGCCGGATGAGTCCAAAGCGTTCAGCATCGTCTGTGACGCCTCGGACTATGCAACCGGCTGTGCCCTTTTGCAGATCGATAATGAAGGACATGATAGGGTTATCTCGTTCCAGTCGAGGCAGCTAAAGAACGCTAAACGGAACCACCCTGTTCATGACAAGGAGCTCCTTGCGATGAAGTACGCCCTCGTCAAGTTTCGGGTGCATTTTGGGCTCCAAACCCTTTGTGATCTACACTGATCACGCGTCCTTGCGGACTGCGATTAACTCGCCCCATCTCTCACAGCGGATGTCCCGCTGGCTGTCATTCTTCGCGGAATAAAACTTCTGCGTTGAATACAAGCCTGGCAAGCTCAATGTGCGGCCGACGCTCTGCCACGTCGACCAACTACGAGCTTGCCCATATCACTAGGGTCACGACGGACCTGTACGATCGCATTCGCGATGCGTACCAGAGGACGCGCATCTGGCGCCTGTCGTGAGGTACCTTGTCGCAGGCACGGCAGCGCAAGCTTCCTGGTTGTCACCCCGACAGCGCTCGCAGCTTCATCGCTACGAGTGGACCGACGGGCTCCTCTACTACCGAGTTGAGCCGTCGGACCCTCCACGGGTTGTGGTCCCCAATGACGAAAACCGAAGTACGACATACTTCATGAGGCGCACGACCTCCCGTCTGGTGACCACCTAGGCCGGGAGAAGGCCTTCTCCTCGGTCTCCTCTCCTTTTGGTGGACTCACACGTATAAGTGGGTCGCACAATATGTACGCACGTGTGAAACGTGTCAGCGTGTAACGCCTGCGGGCCACGCTTCGGCTCCGTTACAGAGTCTGCCGGTGCTAGCCGACTGCTGGAAGTCGATGAGTCTCGACTTCATATTTGGCCTTGCCGCCGATGCGCATGGCAACACCGGCATTTTGGTGTTCGTGTGCCGCCTGAGCAAGATGATTCATCTCGCTCCTGTGCCCGCCACGGCCACGGGCGAACAAGCCGCCGCGCTGTTCTTGGAAAACGTGTTCCGCTATCATAGTCTTCCAGAGACCATTGTCTAGGATCGAGACCCGCGGTTTACCGCTGCATTTTGGAAGGCTCTGTTCTCACTGCTGGGAACTCGGTTGCTGATTCAACCGCGGACCATCCTCAAACGGATGGCCAAACGAGCGGATAAACCGCGTCCTTGAAGACATGTCTGTGCGGAACGACCGCTCGCGTGGTCGTCCACCCTCCCGATGGTTGAGTTTGCACTCAACCAAGCGTCACACGCATCAACGGGGTTCACCCCGTTCTACCTCAATGGGCTACGACTCACGCTTGGTGCCGCTCATTTTGCGCGGGCCCCGCGAGGCTTTCGTCGTAAGTGGGGGAGAGGCTCAGAAAGCGCTTTCCTCCAGAGTCAATGGTTTGACCCCAGCTTCGCTAAATAAGCAGTTGTCGACATTCGTCGATAACAGGTTGAACGTTGTCAGCCGCGTGCGAGACAAGATAGCACAGTCACAGGACAAACAAAAGAAGTACTCTGACAAACATGGAAGAGGAAACTTAACAGTGTTTAATGTGGGTGACTTAATGCTACTCGACACTAGGAACCTACCGCTAAACGCTGTTAGTGCTGTTGACAGCAACAAGCTGAAGCACCGCTTCATTGGACCTTTCGCGGTCCTGGCACGCCACGGAAATGCCTACACCATTGACTTGCCTAGACAATGGCGACGCACTCGACGTTCTGCGTGGGGCGTCTTAAGCCGTACCAGTACCCATTGGCTCCGGCCCTCCTTGCGGAAGAGGAGGCGGCCCCCGGGAAGGACTCATTTCTACAAAGCGAACCTGTGGCGAGAGCAAGAAACGTCGGAACGTCAGGCTGCACAGGCGCCGCGACAAGAAGCCGTCGAATACGACTGCGAGCGGTACGGGTACGCCGATTACTCCCAGGCAGGGTATGAATACCCAGGCCGCTCACGCGCCGAAACAGGCTGACGAACAAACTGTATCAGCCAGGGATTTGCACACGCAATGCCTCGTAGTCGTCAGTGGACACGCGACGACTCACCAGATCGTGGAGGTGCTCGAAGTCACGACCGTGGCGCTCAACCTCATCACGAAGGTAGGTAATCACCCCGGGCTGATGAGCCTTGCGAGCATCGTCGCCACCAGGCCCCACGCCAAGGGCCATCTCAACCGTATAGCGTCGCTGTTGGAGGCTCTGGAACTTCTCCCGGATCCACCCCTATCCAGCGGAGCTTGCCGCCCGCGAAGGAAACGCAGATCTCTGAGTCTCGTGCGGCTCAAACGAATAGTCGGGAGCGGCCGCCACAAGCGCTCCTTGACCGGAGCGGAAACATCCACTGCCACGTTGAGCGAGTGCTCCGTGAGACGCGCCGCCAGGGGCAGACCCAGCTCTTGGTCAAATGGCGCGGGTATCCGACTTTGGAAGGTACCTGGGAGCCGATTGACGGTTCCAGATTGACTGCCCGAAGGCTGGCGACGTCTGGCAACAGACTCGGCGGCTTCGTAAGTCACGCGCTGTCTTAGCAGCGCCGCGAAGGGTACGGGCAGACTGAATGCCGTACCCACGCTCTGACGCAGAGCCTCCCGCCTTCCCATGCCCGAGTCGGGAGACTTCCGAATATAGCTGATGTTTGCTCACAAGATGAGCAAACTGGACTCAGGTCCCGCTGGGTCAAAATATGATCCAGCTGAGTTTCGTCCTTGTGTTCTTTAAGGTTGAACCTGTTAAGGGACACCCAGCGCTAGAAGAGGGCCTCGGCCTCAAGCTCGGTGACGATTATCTTCGGCCGGACCCAGGGATAACCCCAGGCGGAGTATAAAACCCTCCCTTGTTCTCCGGCTTCTTGCGGCGGGTGGTGAACTCCTTGAGAGCAATTCGGTGCGGTGCAAGACGCACGCATGGAGCGGCCTCGAAGTCTTCGCTGAATAGCGAGACTCTCTCGACGAAGACACGCTTGTACGCACCCCGGGAAACGTGCCCACCAAGGAGCTTGCACGGCTCCTGAGCTGGCCAAGGAAACGGTCAGCTCCAGAACTCTCGTCAGGTGGGTAGTAACCCTCCTGACCGGCCAAGTGATCGGCCAACGCGCTGGACTGGCGGGCATCCAAGAAGTCCTCTTGTTGCCAATCGAGATCGTTAGAGATCTCTCGCGTCTTGTAAGGCTGGGTCACTTCGCCCTCTTCTGCTTCGTCGCTCTCATCGCCAAAGATGACCGACTCCCAGACTCGGAGTCGCATCCGAACTCTTCTCCCAGACTTGTCGGCCGCAGACACGGGATCACAGGCGTGATATGTTCTGCCCGTAGAGCCGGACATTACTGTCCTTGTCCGAAGGCGGGGACCGCCAAGCTTCCCACTTCTTAGCGCTTTCGCGGTTGGCCTTGGCCACGACCATCGCCTTGAGAGCCTGGACACGCGCCTTGCCTTGGGCCAACGTCAGAGGTGGGTCCTTGCGTTGACGTGGCTTCTTGGCGCTGCTCGACGCAGTACTCTTTGGACTCGCGTTCTTGGCTGTCGGCTTCTTGCTTGGCGTAGCCGCATATGGATTCGCGTCCTTGCCGGATGGCTTGGCGGGACTGCTCGATGCAGCGCCCCTTCGACTCGCGTCGTTGGCAGGCGAAGCGACCAAAGAGGGATTGAACTCGTCGTCGACCTTGTAGTCGACCTTATCCGGATCCACGTGGTCCTGACCGGAACTCGACCTCGTCCGCGTCCGGGGCGCAGTGTCAGTGGATACTTTGGCACCATCCGATGCCTTTGCGTTGTCGTAGACTTCGCTGCCATCGACTTAGACCTCGAGGTCTTCGTCTCACGAGGGACTTGTGCCTTCTTCTTCTGGAAGGCATTCAAAATGCCGGGCTGACGTGGGAGCCTGTGGGTGTGTTGGCGAATTGCTGAATGTGCACCGTTGCACATGCAACTAGAGCTGGCGGGTCGATACCCGTCAACGGAAAGGCTCAGAGAAATGAAAGAGAGGTGTCCCTCAGATAAG
>JAAVTI010000139.1:0-24520 GCA_011947335.1 Phytophthora constricta | reverse complement strand
AACGGCGGATCTTGTCGACGGTCTGTACTGGCTTCGGACGCCACTGCGGATGGCAAACGCGGCGACAACTTCGGGACAAGTTGACCTTCATGCGCGTTTGGGTCGCTCCCATCGACGTGCTGCGCAAGATGGTGAACAACGGCATGATCAAGGACGCCAAGATGCTGACGAAGTCGACGGGACCGAGCATGTGTCGCGGGTGTCAGCAAGGCAAAATGGTCCAGAAGCCGTTCCCAAGCAACCGCGACAAGCGCCACTACGACGTGTTCGTTGAGCGATTCACTTTGACATCTGTGGCCCGATGGAAGAAGACTCGCTAGGTGGCAGCAAGCATCTGCTCCTGATCGTGGACGAGGCCAGCGGATGCATGAAGGGTTTCTGCCTGAGTGCCAAGTCGGAGAGCGAGACTGCATCAAGAGCTTCATCAGCAAGGTGCAGACGCAGTTCGGCAAACAAATCAAGTTTGTGCGTCACGACGGAGCCCGTGAGTTCGCGACCAACTCGCTCAAGTCGTTCTACGAAGACCAAGGTATTGAGCAGCAAACCACTGTTCCGTACGCTCACCAGACAAACGGCACGGCAGAGCGCGCGATCCGTACCATCGTCACGATCGGTCGCAGCATGCTGCACCACGCGAAGCTGGACAAGTGTTTCTGGGCTGAGGCGGCGATGACTGCCATTTACGTCAAGAATCGCCTGCCGTCACCCAAGATCGAGGCCAAGACTCCGTTTGAGATCGTGTACAAGTCGAAGCCGAGTGTGAAGCACATGCGTATCTTCGGGTGTCGCGCATATGTGCTGACGCCGAAGGAGAAGCGTCTCAAGTGGGACGCGAAGGCTCGCGCCGGTGTGTTCATGGGCTACGAGGAAGTGTCGAAGGCCTACCGGAGTTTATGACATCGAGGCGGGGAAGGTGGTGATCAGTCGCGATGTCACGGGACTGCGAAGCGAGTCGACTCTGTGTGGATGAGAGTGTGAGGTTTCGGCGATAGGATGTGACGAGTGCTAGCGATGACGATGTGGACGAAGCCGTTCTCAATTTCGACAACCTGGATATCAGCGATGCTGTCCCTGCCCAGACGGATTTCAAGCAGGCGGGAAACGCAAGAACCGCTCCGACAGTAACCGCAACATGGGTCAAGCGAGTCGTGGAGCTGGTCTGGAAGAAGCAAGTGCGCCGAACGAGTCGTTCGAGCGCGGACCAAAACGCCGTTCAAGTGTGCGAGTGGAATCAGGGCCAAGTGACGAAGAAGAAAAGATGATGAAGACAGTTCAAGTCCTCCTGTATTCTGGCGTGCGAGTGCCAACGCCGTGGAAGCAAGCGATTTGTCGGAGCCATCGACGTTCCAAGAGGCGATCAACGGACCCGACCAAGCGCACTGGCGCAAAGCCATTCGTGCGGAACTCAAGTCGATGCGTCTACGTGGTGTGTTCCGCGGTGCGAAGCTACCATCAGGTCAGCGTGCCATCGGTACGAAGTGGGTGTTCAAGATCAAGCGAAAAGCCGATGGATCAATCGAGAAGTACAAGGCGCGCCTGGTGGCCAAGGGCTTCAAGCAGAAGTACGGCATCGACTACACCGAGACGTTCTCGCCTGTGATCAAGTACGTGACGCTGCGCATGGTAATCGCCCTAGCCAAATATTTTGGTTGGCCCGTCGACCAACTGGACGTGGTGACTGCGTTCCTGTACGGCATCATGAAGGAACTCTGTTTTGCGTCGTTCCGGAAGGCGTGGAGCTGGATGGCGATTTCGACTGCGTGGAGTTACTGAAAGCCATCTACGGTCTCAAACAGGCATCGCGTGTGGAACGAGACGTTCGACGAGTTCGTGTGTTCCATCGGATTTCACGTGTCGGCTTATGACCCGTGCCTCTACATCAAGGAAGTCGACGGTCATTGCGTGCTGCTGCTCGTGTACGTGGACGACGTACTGATTACCGGGAGTTCGGCTGAGCTCATCGAGCAGACCAAGCGCGAGCTGAAGACTCGCTTCGAGATGACCGACAGCGGCAAGTGTGCCTTCATTCTAGGCATCGAGTTGGTAGACGGCCCGAACGGCAGCGTGACGATGTGCCAGCGGCGGTATGTGATGACATCCTGAAGTTTCGGTATGGACGAGTGCAAGGCTGTGTGCTCCCGTGGATTTGAGCTCACGACTGGTTGCGAGCGACTCTGGCGATCGCTGAACGCGCCATTTCGTGAAGCTGTGGGTGCGCTCATGCATCTCATGACTGCGACTCGCCCGGACATATGCTGTGGGCCATGTGTCACGCTTCATGGAGAATCCGCAGGAGGAGCACTGGATAGCCGTGAAGCGCATATTTCGCTATCTGCAGGGAACCAAGTCACACGGCATCTGCTTCAAGCCTGGTGACAGCGTGGACTTTCGTGGATACTCTGACGCAGACTGGGCCGGCGATCTCGCGGATCGCAAGTCGACTTCGGGCTACGTGTTCCTGCTAACAGGTGCTCCCATCAGTTGGGGAAGCAAGAAGCAGTCGAGCGTGTCGCTATCAACGAGTGAAGCGGAGTACATCGCGCTGAGCCTGGCCATCCAAGAAGGCAAGTGGGTGCACCGATTGGTGTGTGAAATGCTCACGGTTGCTGGAGAAGCGTGCCCGGAGCTCAAGATTTTCGAGGACAACCAGTCATGCATCAAGATGACGAAGAACCCCGTGAACCACGGTCGCGCCAAGCACATCGACATCAAGTACCACCACATCCGCGATGAAGTAAAACGCGGTGAAGTGACGGTGGAGTACTGCGAAACTGCGACGATGCTGGCGGATATCATGACAAAGGCGATGCCGGGGCCACGCCACAAGGAACTGACTCAGGCTCTCGGCGTGACAGAGTGTTCGCATTGAGGGGGCGTATTGCGGTACCTGAGTTATGGTACTCGTGGGGTACCGGTATACTGGTACGAGTACCGGTTGTGCCAATGACCAACACTCACCGCCTGCTCAATCATTCTGTATGTTTACGCTACATGTTTGCGTCATCGATGTTTACGCCACGCTGGATACTTGCGACAGGATACTGGGTACAAGATGGGCAAGATGCGTGGCGCTCTGTGATTGGCTGGAGCAACTCAGAATCCAGTAGAGTGTATCCAGTAGAATATCTAGTAGGCTTAGAGGTAGCAAGCACTTTGCGAACTAAGGACCGAATCAATCACTTTCCAATTCTCCATCAAACCCCAAGTGGTCAAGTGTCTTCGCTCCGGTCGACTCCAGAGCCTCAAGCCTCCCTCCGCTTCGTCCTCCAAGATCTGTATTGGTGGTATCGAGTTATGGTACCGTGGGTACCGGTAACTGGTACGAGTACCGGTTGTGCCAATGACCAACACTCACCGCCTGCTCAACTTGGCCTCTGTATGCTTACGCCATGTTTGCAGTCATCGATGTTTACGCCACGCTGGATACTTGCGAGCGTGATACTGGGTACAAGATGGGCAAGATGCGTGTGGCGCTCTGTGATTGGCTGGAGCAACTCAGGAATCCAGTAGAGTGTATCCAGTAGAATATCTAGTAGGCTTAGAGGGGTAGCAAGCACTTTCGAACTAAGGACCGAATCAATCACTTTCCAATTCTCCATCAAACCCCAAGTGGTCAAGTGTCTTCGCCTGGTCGACTCCAGAGCCTCAAGCCTCCTCCGCTTCGTCCTCCAAGATCTGTGACCTTTAACAATCTGTGACCTTTAACATCGATGACGCAAACATGTAGCGTAAACATACAGAATGATTGAGCAGGCAGTGAGTGTTGGTCATTGGTACAACCGGTACTCATACCAGTATACCGGTACCCTACGAGTACATTATCAATCGGTACCGCAATAGGTATGACCTTCACTTAGTGGCACTGCAATCACTCTGGCGATTACGGGACGAAGATTACTTTCCACTGATTACGCCATAAATGATTACGCTGCACGTGGGTACAAGATTGTAGGTACAAGATGGGCATCGACGTGGCGCTCTGCGATTGGCTGAAATAACTCAGTGTACCCAGCAGGAAATCCAGTAGGCTTAGAGGTAGCAAGGAGTTTGTGAACTAAGGACCTAAATCAATCACTTCCTTGCATTTTGCCAAAACGACCCAAGCCTTTATGACGAAGCTCAACTTGTTGCGAGAAGCTCAGAAGTCGAATCTACGTCCTCGTACAAGCTCTGGGGCCGAGATATGGACAAGGTCCGATTTATTTCCTCGTCTCGTGACGAGCTGAACTCGTTGCGAGAAGCTCAAAAGTCGAATCTACGTCCTCGTACGAGCTCTGGGGCCGAGATATGGATAAGGTCCGATTTGGGCTTCCTCGTCCCGTGACGAGCTCAACTCGTTGCGAGAAGCTCAAAAGTCGAATCTACGTCCTCGTACAAACTCTGGGGGCCAAGATATGGACAAGGTCCGATTTAGCCTTCCTCGTCTCGTGACGAGCTGAACTCGTTGCGAGAAGCTCAAAAGTCGAATCTACGTCCTCGTACGAGCTCTGGGGGCCGAGATATGGACAAGGTCCGATTTGGGCTTCCTCGTCTCTTGACGAGCTCAACTCGTTGCGAGAAGCTCAAAGTCGAATCTACGTCCTCGTACGAGCTCTGGGGGCCGAGATATGGACAAGGTCCGATTTGGGCTTCCTCGTCTCTTGACGAGCTCAACTCGTTGCGAGAAGCTCAAAAGTCGAATCTACGTCCTCGTACGAGCTCTGGGGGCCGAGATATGGACAAGGTCCGATTTGGGCTTCCTCGTCTCTTGACGAAGCTCAACTCGTTGCGAGAAGCTCAAAGTCGAATCTACGTCCTCGTACCAGCTCTGGGGGCCGAGATATGGACAAGGTCCGATTTGGGCTTCCTCGTCTCTTGACGAAGCTCAACTCGTTGCGAGAAGCTCAAAGTCGAATCTACGTCCTCGTACGAGCTCTGGGGGCCGAGATATGGACAAGGTCCGATTTGGGCTTCCTCGTCTCTTGACGAAGCTCAACTCGTTGCGAGAAGCTCAAAGTCGAATCTACGTCCTCGTACGAGCTCTGGGGGCCGAGATATGGACAAGGTCCGATTTGGGCTTCCTCGTCTCTTGACGAAGCTCAACTCGTTGCGAGAAGCTCAAAGTCGAATCTACGTCCTCGTACGAGCTCTGGGGGCCGAGATATGGACAAGGTCCGATTTGGGCTTCCTCGTCTCTTGACGAAGCTCAACTCGTTGCGAGAAGCTCAAAGTCGAATCTACGTCCTCGTACGAGCTCTGGGGGCCGAGATATGGACAAGGTCCGATTTGGGCTTCCTCGTCTCTTGACGAAGCTCAACTCGTTGCGAGAAGCTCAAAAGTCGAATCTACGTCCTCGTACGAGCTCTGGGGGCCGAGATATGGACAAGGTCCGATTTGGGCTTCCTCGTCTCTTGACGAAGCTCAACTCGTTGCGAGAAGCTCAAAGTCGAATCTACGTCCTCGTACGAGCTCTGGGGGCCGAGATATGGACAAGGTCCGATTTGGGCTTCCTCGTCTCTTGACGAAGCTCAACTCGTTGCGAGAAGCTCAAAAGTCGAATCTACGTCCTCGTACGAGCTCTGGGGGCCGAGATATGGACAAGGTCCGATTTGGGCTTCCTCGTCTCTTGACGAAGCTCAACTCGTTGCGAGAAGCTCAAAGTCGAATCTACGTCCTCGTACGAGCTCTGGGGGCCGAGATATGGACAAGGTCCGATTTGGGCTTCCTCGTCTCTTGACGAAGCTCAACTCGTTGCGAGAAGCTCAAAAGTCGAATCTACGTCCTCGTACGAGCTCTGGGGGCCGAGATATGGACAAGGTCCGATTTGGGCTTCCTCGTCTCTTGACGAAGCTCAACTCGTTGCGAGAAGCTCAAAGTCGAATCTACGTCCTCGTACGAGCTCTGGGGGCCGAGATATGGACAAGGTCCGATTTGGGCTTCCTCGTCTCTTGACGAAGCTCAACTCGTTGCGAGAAGCTCAAAAGTCGAATCTACGTCCTCGTACGAGCTCTGGGGGCCGAGATATGGACAAGGTCCGATTTGGGCTTCCTCGTCTCGTGACGAAGCTCAACTCGTTGCGAGAAGCTCAAAAGTCGAATCTACGTCCTCGTACGAGCTCTGGGGCACGAGATATGGACAAGGTCCGATTTGGGCTTCCTCGTCTCTTGACGAAGCTCAACTCGTTGCGAGAAGCTCAAAAGTCGAATCTACGTCCTCGTACGAGCTCTGGGGGCCGAGATATGGACAAGGTCCGATTTGGGCTTCCTCGTCTCTTGACGAAGCTCAACTCGTTGCGAGAAGCTCAAAGTCGAATCTACGTCCTCGTACGAGCTCTGGGGGCCGAGATATGGACAAGGTCCGATTTGGGCTTCCTCGTCTCTTGACGAAGCTCAACTCGTTGCGAGAAGCTCAAAGTCGAATCTACGTCCTCGTACGAGCTCTGGGGGCCGAGATATGGACAAGGTCCGATTTGGGCTTCCTCGTCTCTTGACGAAGCTCAACTCGTTGCGAGAAGCTCAAAAGTCGAATCTACGTCCTCGTACGAGCTCTGGGGGCCGAGATATGGACAAGGTCCGATTTGGGCTTCCTCGTCTCTTGACGAAGCTCAACTCGTTGCGAGAAGCTCAAAAGTCGAATCTACGTCCTCGTACGAGCTCTGGGGGCCGAGATATGGACAAGGTCCGATTTGGGCTTCCTCGTCTCTTGACGAAGCTCAACTCGTTGCGAGAAGCTCAAAAGTCGAATCTACGTCCTCGTACGAGCTCTGGGGGCCGAGATATGGACAAGGTCCGATTTGGGCTTCCTCGTCTCTTGACGAAGCTCAACTCGTTGCGAGAAGCTCAAAAGTCGAATCTACGTCTCGTACGAGCTCTGGGGGCCGAGATATGGACAAGGTCCGATTTGGGCTTCCTCGTCTCTTGACGAAGCTCAACTCGTTGCGAGAAGCTCAAAAGTCGAATCTACGTCCTCGTACGAGCTCTGGGGGCCGAGATATGGACAAGGTCCGATTTGGGCTTCCTCGTCTCTTGACGAAGCTCAACTCGTTGCGAGAAGCTCAAAGTCGAATCTACGTCCTCGTACGAGCTCTGGGGGCCGAGATATGGACAAGGTCCGATTTGGGCTTCCTCGTCTCTTGACGAAGCTCAACTCGTTGCGAGAAGCTCAAAGTCGAATCTACGTCCTCGTACGAGCTCTGGGGGCCGAGATATGGACAAGGTCCGATTTGGGCTTCCTCGTCTCTTGACGAAGCTCAACTCGTTGCGAGAAGCTCAAAAGTCGAATCTACGTCCTCGTACGAGCTCTGGGGGCCGAGATATGGACAAGGTCCGATTTGGGCTTCCTCGTCTCTTGACGAAGCTCAACTCGTTGCGAGAAGCTCAAAGTCGAATCTACGTCCTCGTACGAGCTCTGGGGGCCGAGATATGGACAAGGTCCGATTTGGGCTTCCTCGTCTCTTGACGAAGCTCAACTCGTTGCGAGAAGCTCAAAAGTCGAATCTACGTCCTCGTACGAGCTCTGGGGGCCGAGATATGGACAAGGTCCGATTTGGGCTTCCTCGTCTCTTGACGAAGCTCAACTCGTTGCGAGAAGCTCAAAAGTCGAATCTACGTCCTCGTACGAGCTCTGGGGGCCGAGATATGGACAAGGTCCGATTTGGGCTTCCTCGTCTCTTGACGAAGCTCAACTCGTTGCGAGAAGCTCAAAGTCGAATCTACGTCCTCGTACGAGCTCTGGGGGCCGAGATATGGACAAGGTCCGATTTGGGCTTCCTCGTCTCTTGACGAAGCTCAACTCGTTGCGAGAAGCTCAAAAGTCGAATCTACGTCCTCGTACGAGCTCTGGGGGCCGAGATATGGACAAGGTCCGATTTGGGCTTCCTCGTCTCTTGACGAAGCTCAACTCGTTGCGAGAAGCTCAAAGTCGAATCTTCGTCCTCGTACGAGCTCTGGGGGCCGAGATATGGACAAGGTCCGATTTGGGCTTCCTCGTCTCTTGACGAAGCTCAACTCGTTGCGAGAAGCTCAAAGTCGAATCTACGTCCTCGTACGAGCTCTGGGGGCCGAGATATGGACAAGGTCCGATTTGGGCTTCCTCGTCTCTTGACGAAGCTCAACTCGTTGCGAGAAGCTCAAAGTCGAATCTACGTCCTCGTACGAGCTCTGGGGGCCGAGATATGGACAAGGTCCGATTTGGGCTTCCTCGTCTCTTGACGAAGCTCAACTCGTTGCGAGAAGCTCAAAAGTCGAATCTACGTCCTCGTACGAGCTCTGGGGGCCGAGATATGGACAAGGTCCGATTTGGGCTTCCTCGTCTCTTGACGAAGCTCAACTCGTTGCGAGAAGCTCAAAAGTCGAATCTACGTCCTCGTACGAGCTCTGGGGGCCGAGATATGGACAAGGTCCGATTTGGGCTTCCTCGTCTCTTGACGAAGCTCAACTCGTTGCGAGAAGCTCAAAAGTCGAATCTACGTCCTCGTACGAGCTCTGGGGGCCGAGATATGGACAAGGTCCGATTTGGGCTTCCTCGTCTCTTGACGAAGCTCAACTCGTTGCGAGAAGCTCAAAGTCGAATCTACGTCCTCGTACGAGCTCTGGGGGCCGAGATATGGACAAGGTCCGATTTGGGCTTCCTCGTCTCTTGACGAAGCTCAACTCGTTGCGAGAAGCTCAAAAGTCGAATCTTCGTCCTCGTACGAGCTCTGGGGGCCGAGATATGGACAAGGTCCGATTTGGGCTTCCTCGTCTCTTGACGAAGCTCAACTCGTTGCGAGAAGCTCAAAGTCGAATCTACGTCCTCGTACGAGCTCTGGGGGCCGAGATATGGACAAGGTCCGATTTGGGCTTCCTCGTCTCTTGACGAAGCTCAACTCGTTGCGAGAAGCTCAAAAGTCGAATCTACGTCCTCGTACGAGCTCTGGGGGCCGAGATATGGACAAGGTCCGATTTGGGCTTCCTCGTCTCTTGACGAAGCTCAACTCGTTGCGAGAAGCTCAAAAGTCGAATCTACGTCCTCGTACGAGCTCTGGGGGCCGAGATATGGACAAGGTCCGATTTGGGCTTCCTCGTCTCTTGACGAAGCTCAACTCGTTGCGAGAAGCTCAAAGTCGAATCTACGTCCTCGTACGAGCTCTGGGGGCCGAGATATGGACAAGGTCCGATTTGGGCTTCCTCGTCTCTTGACGAAGCTCAACTCGTTGCGAGAAGCTCAAAAGTCGAATCTACGTCCTCGTACGAGCTCTGGGGGCCGAGATATGGACAAGGTCCGATTTGGGCTTCCTCGTCTCTTGACGAAGCTCAACTCGTTGCGAGAAGCTCAAAGTCGAATCTACGTCCTCGTACGAGCTCTGGGGGCCGAGATATGGACAAGGTCCGATTTGGGCTTCCTCGTCTCTTGACGAAGCTCAACTCGTTGCGAGAAGCTCAAAGTCGAATCTACGTCCTCGTACGAGCTCTGGGGGCCGAGATATGGACAAGGTCCGATTTGGGCTTCCTCGTCTCTTGACGAAGCTCAACTCGTTGCGAGAAGCTCAAAAGTCGAATCTACGTCCTCGTACGAGCTCTGGGGGCCGAGATATGGACAAGGTCCGATTTGGGCTTCCTCGTCTCTTGACGAAGCTCAACTCGTTGCGAGAAGCTCAAAGTCGAATCTACGTCCTCGTACGAGCTCTGGGGGCCGAGATATGGACAAGGTCCGATTTGGGCTTCCTCGTCTCTTGACGAAGCTCAACTCGTTGCGAGAAGCTCAAAGTCGAATCTACGTCCTCGTACGAGCTCTGGGGGCCGAGATATGGACAAGGTCCGATTTGGGCTTCCTCGTCTCTTGACGAAGCTCAACTCGTTGCGAGAAGCTCAAAGTCGAATCTACGTCCTCGTACGAGCTCTGGGGGCCGAGATATGGACAAGGTCCGATTTGGGCTTCCTCGTCTCTTGACGAAGCTCAACTCGTTGCGAGAAGCTCAAAGTCGAATCTACGTCCTCGTACGAGCTCTGGGGGCCGAGATATGGACAAGGTCCGATTTGGGCTTCCTCGTCTCTTGACGAAGCTCAACTCGTTGCGAGAAGCTCAAAAGTCGAATCTACGTCCTCGTACGAGCTCTGGGGGCCGAGATATGGACAAGGTCCGATTTGGGCTTCCTCGTCTCTTGACGAAGCTCAACTCGTTGCGAGAAGCTCAAAGTCGAATCTTCGTCCTCGTACGAGCTCTGGGGGCCGAGATATGGACAAGGTCCGATTTGGGCTTCCTCGTCTCTTGACGAAGCTCAACTCGTTGCGAGAAGCTCAAAGTCGAATCTACGTCCTCGTACGAGCTCTGGGGGCCGAGATATGGACAAGGTCCGATTTGGGCTTCCTCGTCTCTTGACGAAGCTCAACTCGTTGCGAGAAGCTCAAAAGTCGAATCTACGTCCTCGTACGAGCTCTGGGGGCCGAGATATGGACAAGGTCCGATTTGGGCTTCCTCGTCTCTTGACGAAGCTCAACTCGTTGCGAGAAGCTCAAAGTCGAATCTACGTCCTCGTACGAGCTCTGGGGGCCGAGATATGGACAAGGTCCGATTTGGGCTTCCTCGTCTCTTGACGAAGCTCAACTCGTTGCGAGAAGCTCAAAAGTCGAATCTACGTCCTCGTACGAGCTCTGGGGGCCGAGATATGGACAAGGTCCGATTTGGGCTTCCTCGTCTCTTGACGAAGCTCAACTCGTTGCGAGAAGCTCAAAAGTCGAATCTACGTCCTCGTACGAGCTCTGGGGGCCGAGATATGGACAAGGTCCGATTTGGGCTTCCTCGTCTCTTGACGAAGCTCAACTCGTTGCGAGAAGCTCAAAAGTCGAATCTACGTCCTCGTACGAGCTCTGGGGGCCGAGATATGGACAAGGTCCGATTTGGGCTTCCTCGTCTCTTGACGAAGCTCAACTCGTTGCGAGAAGCTCAAAGTCGAATCTTCGTCCTCGTACGAGCTCTGGGGGCCGAGATATGGACAAGGTCCGATTTGGGCTTCCTCGTCTCTTGACGAAGCTCAACTCGTTGCGAGAAGCTCAAAGTCGAATCTACGTCCTCGTACGAGCTCTGGGGGCCGAGATATGGACAAGGTCCGATTTGGGCTTCCTCGTCTCTTGACGAAGCTCAACTCGTTGCGAGAAGCTCAAAAGTCGAATCTACGTCCTCGTACGAGCTCTGGGGGCCGAGATATGGACAAGGTCCGATTTGGGCTTCCTCGTCTCTTGACGAAGCTCAACTCGTTGCGAGAAGCTCAAAGTCGAATCTACGTCCTCGTACGAGCTCTGGGGGCCGAGATATGGACAAGGTCCGATTTGGGCTTCCTCGTCTCTTGACGAAGCTCAACTCGTTGCGAGAAGCTCAAAAGTCGAATCTACGTCCTCGTACGAGCTCTGGGGGCCGAGATATGGACAAGGTCCGATTTGGGCTTCCTCGTCTCTTGACGAAGCTCAACTCGTTGCGAGAAGCTCAAAGTCGAATCTACGTCCTCGTACGAGCTCTGGGGGCCGAGATATGGACAAGGTCCGATTTGGGCTTCCTCGTCTCTTGACGAAGCTCAACTCGTTGCGAGAAGCTCAAAAGTCGAATCTACGTCCTCGTACGAGCTCTGGGGGCCGAGATATGGACAAGGTCCGATTTGGGCTTCCTCGTCTCTTGACGAAGCTCAACTCGTTGCGAGAAGCTCAAAGTCGAATCTACGTCCTCGTACGAGCTCTGGGGGCCGAGATATGGACAAGGTCCGATTTGGGCTTCCTCGTCTCTTGACGAAGCTCAACTCGTTGCGAGAAGCTCAAAGTCGAATCTACGTCCTCGTACGAGCTCTGGGGGCCGAGATATGGACAAGGTCCGATTTGGGCTTCCTCGTCTCTTGACGAAGCTCAACTCGTTGCGAGAAGCTCAAAGTCGAATCTACGTCCTCGTACGAGCTCTGGGGGCCGAGATATGGACAAGGTCCGATTTGGGCTTCCTCGTCTCTTGACGAAGCTCAACTCGTTGCGAGAAGCTCAAAAGTCGAATCTACGTCCTCGTACGAGCTCTGGGGGCCGAGATATGGACAAGGTCCGATTTGGGCTTCCTCGTCTCTTGACGAAGCTCAACTCGTTGCGAGAAGCTCAAAGTCGAATCTACGTCCTCGTACGAGCTCTGGGGGCCGAGATATGGACAAGGTCCGATTTGGGCTTCCTCGTCTCTTGACGAAGCTCAACTCGTTGCGAGAAGCTCAAAGTCGAATCTACGTCCTCGTACGAGCTCTGGGGGCCGAGATATGGACAAGGTCCGATTTGGGCTTCCTCGTCTCTTGACGAAGCTCAACTCGTTGCGAGAAGCTCAAAGTCGAATCTACGTCCTCGTACGAGCTCTGGGGGCCGAGATATGGACAAGGTCCGATTTGGGCTTCCTCGTCTCTTGACGAAGCTCAACTCGTTGCGAGAAGCTCAAAGTCGAATCTACGTCCTCGTACGAGCTCTGGGGGCCGAGATATGGACAAGGTCCGATTTGGGCTTCCTCGTCTCTTGACGAAGCTCAACTCGTTGCGAGAAGCTCAAAAGTCGAATCTACGTCCTCGTACGAGCTCTGGGGGCCGAGATATGGACAAGGTCCGATTTGGGCTTCCTCGTCTCTTGACGAAGCTCAACTCGTTGCGAGAAGCTCAAAGTCGAATCTACGTCCTCGTACGAGCTCTGGGGGCCGAGATATGGACAAGGTCCGATTTGGGCTTCCTCGTCTCTTGACGAAGCTCAACTCGTTGCGAGAAGCTCAAAGTCGAATCTACGTCCTCGTACGAGCTCTGGGGGCCGAGATATGGACAAGGTCCGATTTGGGCTTCCTCGTCTCTTGACGAAGCTCAACTCGTTGCGAGAAGCTCAAAGTCGAATCTACGTCCTCGTACGAGCTCTGGGGGCCGAGATATGGACAAGGTCCGATTTGGGCTTCCTCGTCTCTTGACGAAGCTCAACTCGTTGCGAGAAGCTCAAAGTCGAATCTACGTCCTCGTACGAGCTCTGGGGGCCGAGATATGGACAAGGTCCGATTTGGGCTTCCTCGTCTCTTGACGAAGCTCAACTCGTTGCGAGAAGCTCAAAAGTCGAATCTACGTCCTCGTACGAGCTCTGGGGGCCGAGATATGGACAAGGTCCGATTTGGGCTTCCTCGTCTCTTGACGAAGCTCAACTCGTTGCGAGAAGCTCAAAGTCGAATCTACGTCCTCGTACGAGCTCTGGGGGCCGAGATATGGACAAGGTCCGATTTGGGCTTCCTCGTCTCTTGACGAAGCTCAACTCGTTGCGAGAAGCTCAAAGTCGAATCTACGTCCTCGTACGAGCTCTGGGGGCCGAGATATGGACAAGGTCCGATTTGGGCTTCCTCGTCTCTTGACGAAGCTCAACTCGTTGCGAGAAGCTCAAAGTCGAATCTACGTCCTCGTACGAGCTCTGGGGGCCGAGATATGGACAAGGTCCGATTTGGGCTTCCTCGTCTCTTGACGAAGCTCAACTCGTTGCGAGAAGCTCAAAGTCGAATCTACGTCCTCGTACGAGCTCTGGGGGCCGAGATATGGACAAGGTCCGATTTGGGCTTCCTCGTCTCTTGACGAAGCTCAACTCGTTGCGAGAAGCTCAAAAGTCGAATCTACGTCCTCGTACGAGCTCTGGGGGCCGAGATATGGACAAGGTCCGATTTGGGCTTCCTCGTCTCTTGACGAAGCTCAACTCGTTGCGAGAAGCTCAAAGTCGAATCTACGTCCTCGTACGAGCTCTGGGGGCCGAGATATGGACAAGGTCCGATTTGGGCTTCCTCGTCTCTTGACGAAGCTCAACTCGTTGCGAGAAGCTCAAAAGTCGAATCTACGTCCTCGTACGAGCTCTGGGGGCCGAGATATGGACAAGGTCCGATTTGGGCTTCCTCGTCTCTTGACGAAGCTCAACTCGTTGCGAGAAGCTCAAAGTCGAATCTACGTCCTCGTACGAGCTCTGGGGGCCGAGATATGGACAAGGTCCGATTTGGGCTTCCTCGTCTCTTGACGAAGCTCAACTCGTTGCGAGAAGCTCAAAAGTCGAATCTACGTCCTCGTACGAGCTCTGGGGGCCGAGATATGGACAAGGTCCGATTTGGGCTTCCTCGTCTCTTGACGAAGCTCAACTCGTTGCGAGAAGCTCAAAAGTCGAATCTACGTCCTCGTACGAGCTCTGGGGGCCGAGATATGGACAAGGTCCGATTTGGGCTTCCTCGTCTCTTGACGAAGCTCAACTCGTTGCGAGAAGCTCAAAGTCGAATCTACGTCCTCGTACGAGCTCTGGGGGCCGAGATATGGACAAGGTCCGATTTGGGCTTCCTCGTCTCTTGACGAAGCTCAACTCGTTGCGAGAAGCTCAAAGTCGAATCTACGTCCTCGTACGAGCTCTGGGGGCCGAGATATGGACAAGGTCCGATTTGGGCTTCCTCGTCTCTTGACGAAGCTCAACTCGTTGCGAGAAGCTCAAAAGTCGAATCTACGTCCTCGTACGAGCTCTGGGGGCCGAGATATGGACAAGGTCCGATTTGGGCTTCCTCGTCTCTTGACGAAGCTCAACTCGTTGCGAGAAGCTCAAAGTCGAATCTACGTCCTCGTACGAGCTCTGGGGGCCGAGATATGGACAAGGTCCGATTTGGGCTTCCTCGTCTCTTGACGAAGCTCAACTCGTTGCGAGAAGCTCAAAAGTCGAATCTACGTCCTCGTACGAGCTCTGGGGGCCGAGATATGGACAAGGTCCGATTTGGGCTTCCTCGTCTCTTGACGAAGCTCAACTCGTTGCGAGAAGCTCAAAGTCGAATCTACGTCCTCGTACGAGCTCTGGGGGCCGAGATATGGACAAGGTCCGATTTGGGCTTCCTCGTCTCTTGACGAAGCTCAACTCGTTGCGAGAAGCTCAAAAGTCGAATCTACGTCCTCGTACGAGCTCTGGGGGCCGAGATATGGACAAGGTCCGATTTGGGCTTCCTCGTCTCTTGACGAAGCTCAACTCGTTGCGAGAAGCTCAAAAGTCGAATCTACGTCCTCGTACGAGCTCTGGGGGCCGAGATATGGACAAGGTCCGATTTGGGCTTCCTCGTCTCTTGACGAAGCTCAACTCGTTGCGAGAAGCTCAAAGTCGAATCTTCGTCCTCGTACGAGCTCTGGGGGCCGAGATATGGACAAGGTCCGATTTGGGCTTCCTCGTCTCTTGACGAAGCTCAACTCGTTGCGAGAAGCTCAAAGTCGAATCTACGTCCTCGTACGAGCTCTGGGGGCCGAGATATGGACAAGGTCCGATTTGGGCTTCCTCGTCTCTTGACGAAGCTCAACTCGTTGCGAGAAGCTCAAAGTCGAATCTACGTCCTCGTACGAGCTCTGGGGGCCGAGATATGGACAAGGTCCGATTTGGGCTTCCTCGTCTCTTGACGAAGCTCAACTCGTTGCGAGAAGCTCAAAGTCGAATCTACGTCCTCGTACGAGCTCTGGAGGCCGAGATATGGACAAGGTCCGATTTGGGCTTCCTCGTCTCTTGACGAAGCTCAACTCGTTGCGAGAAGCTCAAAGTCGAATCTACGTCCTCGTACGAGCTCTGGGGGCCGAGATATGGACAAGGTCCGATTTGGGCTTCCTCGTCTCTTGACGAAGCTCAACTCGTTGCGAGAAGCTCAAAAGTCGAATCTACGTCCTCGTACGAGCTCTGGGGGCCGAGATATGGACAAGGTCCGATTTGGGCTTCCTCGTCTCTTGACGAAGCTCAACTCGTTGCGAGAAGCTCAAAAGTCGAATCTACGTCCTCGTACGAGCTCTGGGGGCCGAGATATGGACAAGGTCCGATTTGGGCTTCCTCGTCTCTTGACGAAGCTCAACTCGTTGCGAGAAGCTCAAAAGTCGAATCTACGTCCTCGTACGAGCTCTGGGGGCCGAGATATGGACAAGGTCCGATTTGGGCTTCCTCGTCTCTTGACGAAGCTCAACTCGTTGCGAGAAGCTCAAAGTCGAATCTACGTCCTCGTACGAGCTCTGGGGGCCGAGATATGGACAAGGTCCGATTTGGGCTTCCTCGTCTCTTGACGAAGCTCAACTCGTTGCGAGAAGCTCAAAGTCGAATCTACGTCCTCGTACGAGCTCTGGGGGCCGAGATATGGACAAGGTCCGATTTGGGCTTCCTCGTCTCTTGACGAAGCTCAACTCGTTGCGAGAAGCTCAAAAGTCGAATCTACGTCCTCGTACGAGCTCTGGGGGCCGAGATATGGACAAGGTCCGATTTGGGCTTCCTCGTCTCTTGACGAAGCTCAACTCGTTGCGAGAAGCTCAAAGTCGAATCTACGTCCTCGTACGAGCTCTGGGGGCCGAGATATGGACAAGGTCCGATTTGGGCTTCCTCGTCTCTTGACGAAGCTCAACTCGTTGCGAGAAGCTCAAAGTCGAATCTACGTCCTCGTACGAGCTCTGGGGGCCGAGATATGGACAAGGTCCGATTTGGGCTTCCTCGTCTCTTGACGAAGCTCAACTCGTTGCGAGAAGCTCAAAAGTCGAATCTACGTCCTCGTACGAGCTCTGGGGGCCGAGATATGGACAAGGTCCGATTTGGGCTTCCTCGTCTCTTGACGAAGCTCAACTCGTTGCGAGAAGCTCAAAAGTCGAATCTACGTCCTCGTACGAGCTCTGGGGGCCGAGATATGGACAAGGTCCGATTTGGGCTTCCTCGTCTCTTGACGAAGCTCAACTCGTTGCGAGAAGCTCAAAAGTCGAATCTACGTCCTCGTACGAGCTCTGGGGGCCGAGATATGGACAAGGTCCGATTTGGGCTTCCTCGTCTCTTGACGAAGCTCAACTCGTTGCGAGAAGCTCAAAAGTCGAATCTACGTCCTCGTACGAGCTCTGGGGGCCGAGATATGGACAAGGTCCGATTTGGGCTTCCTCGTCTCTTGACGAAGCTCAACTCGTTGCGAGAAGCTCAAAAGTCGAATCTACGTCCTCGTACGAGCTCTGGGGGCCGAGATATGGACAAGGTCCGATTTGGGCTTCCTCGTCTCTTGACGAAGCTCAACTCGTTGCGAGAAGCTCAAAAGTCGAATCTACGTCCTCGTACGAGCTCTGGGGGCCGAGATATGGACAAGGTCCGATTTGGGCTTCCTCGTCTCTTGACGAAGCTCAACTCGTTGCGAGAAGCTCAAAAGTCGAATCTACGTCCTCGTACGAGCTCTGGGGGCCGAGATATGGACAAGGTCCGATTTGGGCTTCCTCGTCTCTTGACGAAGCTCAACTCGTTGCGAGAAGCTCAAAAGTCGAATCTACGTCCTCGTACGAGCTCTGGGGGCCGAGATATGGACAAGGTCCGATTTGGGCTTCCTCGTCTCTTGACGAAGCTCAACTCGTTGCGAGAAGCTCAAAAGTCGAATCTACGTCCTCGTACGAGCTCTGGGGGCCGAGATATGGACAAGGTCCGATTTGGGCTTCCTCGTCTCTTGACGAAGCTCAACTCGTTGCGAGAAGCTCAAAAGTCGAATCTACGTCCTCGTACGAGCTCTGGGGGCCGAGATATGGACAAGGTCCGATTTGGGCTTCCTCGTCTCTTGACGAAGCTCAACTCGTTGCGAGAAGCTCAAAAGTCGAATCTACGTCCTCGTACGAGCTCTGGGGGCCGAGATATGGACAAGGTCCGATTTGGGCTTCCTCGTCTCTTGACGAAGCTCAACTCGTTGCGAGAAGCTCAAAGTCGAATCTACGTCCTCGTACGAGCTCTGGGGGCCGAGATATGGACAAGGTCCGATTTGGGCTTCCTCGTCTCTTGACGAAGCTCAACTCGTTGCGAGAAGCTCAAAAGTCGAATCTACGTCCTCGTACGAGCTCTGGGGGCCGAGATATGGACAAGGTCCGATTTGGGCTTCCTCGTCTCTTGACGAAGCTCAACTCGTTGCGAGAAGCTCAAAGTCGAATCTTCGTCCTCGTACGAGCTCTGGGGGCCGAGATATGGACAAGGTCCGATTTGGGCTTCCTCGTCTCTTGACGAAGCTCAACTCGTTGCGAGAAGCTCAAAGTCGAATCTACGTCCTCGTACGAGCTCTGGGGGCCGAGATATGGACAAGGTCCGATTTGGGCTTCCTCGTCTCTTGACGAAGCTCAACTCGTTGCGAGAAGCTCAAAGTCGAATCTACGTCCTCGTACGAGCTCTGGGGGCCGAGATATGGACAAGGTCCGATTTGGGCTTCCTCGTCTCTTGACGAAGCTCAACTCGTTGCGAGAAGCTCAAAAGTCGAATCTACGTCCTCGTACGAGCTCTGGGGGCCGAGATATGGACAAGGTCCGATTTGGGCTTCCTCGTCTCTTGACGAAGCTCAACTCGTTGCGAGAAGCTCAAAGTCGAATCTACGTCCTCGTACGAGCTCTGGGGGCCGAGATATGGACAAGGTCCGATTTGGGCTTCCTCGTCTCTTGACGAAGCTCAACTCGTTGCGAGAAGCTCAAAAGTCGAATCTACGTCCTCGTACGAGCTCTGGGGGCCGAGATATGGACAAGGTCCGATTTGGGCTTCCTCGTCTCTTGACGAAGCTCAACTCGTTGCGAGAAGCTCAAAAGTCGAATCTACGTCCTCGTACGAGCTCTGGGGGCCGAGATATGGACAAGGTCCGATTTGGGCTTCCTCGTCTCTTGACGAAGCTCAACTCGTTGCGAGAAGCTCAAAGTCGAATCTACGTCCTCGTACGAGCTCTGGGGGCCGAGATATGGACAAGGTCCGATTTGGGCTTCCTCGTCTCTTGACGAAGCTCAACTCGTTGCGAGAAGCTCAAAAGTCGAATCTACGTCCTCGTACGAGCTCTGGGGGCCGAGATATGGACAAGGTCCGATTTGGGCTTCCTCGTCTCTTGACGAAGCTCAACTCGTTGCGAGAAGCTCAAAAGTCGAATCTACGTCCTCGTACGAGCTCTGGGGGCCGAGATATGGACAAGGTCCGATTTGGGCTTCCTCGTCTCTTGACGAAGCTCAACTCGTTGCGAGAAGCTCAAAGTCGAATCTACGTCCTCGTACGAGCTCTGGGGGCCGAGATATGGACAAGGTCCGATTTGGGCTTCCTCGTCTCTTGACGAAGCTCAACTCGTTGCGAGAAGCTCAAAGTCGAATCTACGTCCTCGTACGAGCTCTGGGGGCCGAGATATGGACAAGGTCCGATTTGGGCTTCCTCGTCTCTTGACGAAGCTCAACTCGTTGCGAGAAGCTCAAAAGTCGAATCTACGTCCTCGTACGAGCTCTGGGGGCCGAGATATGGACAAGGTCCGATTTGGGCTTCCTCGTCTCTTGACGAAGCTCAACTCGTTGCGAGAAGCTCAAAGTCGAATCTACGTCCTCGTACGAGCTCTGGGGCCGAGATATGGACAAGGTCCGATTTGGGCTTCCTCGTCTCTTGACGAAGCTCAACTCGTTGCGAGAAGCTCAAAGTCGAATCTACGTCCTCGTACGAGCTCTGGGGGCCGAGATATGGACAAGGTCCGATTTGGGCTTCCTCGTCTCTTGACGAAGCTCAACTCGTTGCGAGAAGCTCAAAGTCGAATCTACGTCCTCGTACGAGCTCTGGGGGCCGAGATATGGACAAGGTCCGATTTGGGCTTCCTCGTCTCTTGACGAAGCTCAACTCGTTGCGAGAAGCTCAAAAGTCGAATCTACGTCCTCGTACGAGCTCTGGGGGCCGAGATATGGACAAGGTCCGATTTGGGCTTCCTCGTCTCTTGACGAAGCTCAACTCGTTGCGAGAAGCTCAAAGTCGAATCTACGTCCTCGTACGAGCTCTGGGGGCCGAGATATGGACAAGGTCCGATTTGGGCTTCCTCGTCTCTTGACGAAGCTCAACTCGTTGCGAGAAGCTCAAAGTCGAATCTACGTCCTCGTACGAGCTCTGGGGGCCGAGATATGGACAAGGTCCGATTTGGGCTTCCTCGTCTCTTGACGAAGCTCAACTCGTTGCGAGAAGCTCAAAGTCGAATCTACGTCCTCGTACGAGCTCTGGGGCCGAGATATGGACAAGGTCCGATTTGGGCTTCCTCGTCTCTTGACGAAGCTCAACTCGTTGCGAGAAGCTCAAAGTCGAATCTACGTCCTCGTACGAGCTCTGGGGGCCGAGATATGGACAAGGTCCGATTTGGGCTTCCTCGTCTCTTGACGAAGCTCAACTCGTTGCGAGAAGCTCAAAGTCGAATCTACGTCCTCGTACGAGCTCTGGGGGCCGAGATATGGACAAGGTCCGATTTGGGCTTCCTCGTCTCTTGACGAAGCTCAACTCGTTGCGAGAAGCTCAAAAGTCGAATCTACGTCCTCGTACGAGCTCTGGGGGCCGAGATATGGACAAGGTCCGATTTGGGCTTCCTCGTCTCTTGACGAAGCTCAACTCGTTGCGAGAAGCTCAAAAGTCGAATCTACGTCCTCGTACGAGCTCTGGGGGCCGAGATATGGACAAGGTCCGATTTGGGCTTCCTCGTCTCTTGACAAGCTCAACTCGTTGCGAGAAGCTCAAAAGTCGAATCTACGTCCTCGTACGAGCTCTGGGGGCCGAGATATGGACAAGGTCCGATTTGGGCTTCCTCGTCGCGTGACGAAGCTCAACTCGTTGCGAGAAGCTCAACAGTCGAACGTCCTCGTACGAGCTCTGGGGCCGAGATATGGACAAGGTCCGATTTGGGCTTACTCGTAGCGTGACGAAGCTCAACTCGTTGCGAGAAGCTCAACAGTCGAATCTACGTCCTCGTACGAGCTCTGGGGGCCGAGATATGGACAAGGTCCGATTTGGGCTTCCTCGTCTCGTGACGAAGCTCAACTCGTTGCGAGAAGCTCAACAGTCGAATCTACGTCCTCGTACGAGCTCTGGGGGCCGAGATATGGACAAGGTCCGATTTGGGCTTCCTCGTCTCTTGACAACGCTCAACTCGTTGCGAGAAGCTCAAAAGTCGAATCTACGTCCTCGTACGAGCTCTGGGGGCCGAGATATGGACAAGGTCCGATTTGGGCTTCCTCGTCTCTTGACGAAGCTCAACTCGTTGCGAGAAGCTCAAAAGTCGAATCTACGTCCTCGTACGAGCTCTGGGGGCCGAGATATGGACAAGGTCCGATTTGGGCTTCCTCGTCGCTTGACGAAGCTCAACTCGTTGCGAGAAGCTCAACAGTCGAATCTACGTCCTCGTACGAGCTCTGGGGGCCGAGATATGGACAAGGTCCGATTTGGGCTTCCTCGTAGCGTGACGAAGCTCAGTCGAATCTACGTCCTCGTACGAGCTCTGGGGCCGAGATATGGACAAGGTCCGATTTGGGCTTCCTCTCGTAGCGTGACGAAGCTCAACAGTCGAATCTGCGTCCTCGTACGAGCTGTGGGGGCCGAGATATGGACAAGGTCCGATTTGGGCTTCTCGTCGTGACGAAGCTCAACTCGTTGCGAGAAGCTCAAAAGTCGAATCTACGTCCTCGTACGAGCTGTGGGGGCCCAGATATGGTCAAGGTCCGATTTGGGCTCCTCGTCTCTTGACGAAGCCCAACTCGTTTCGAGAAGCTCAAAAGTCGAAACTACGTCCTCGTACGAGCTCTGGGGGCCGAGATATGGACAAGGTCCGATTTGGGCTTCCTCGTAGCGTGACGAAGCTCAACAGTCGAATCTACGTCCTCGTACGAGCTGTGGGGGCCGAGATATGGACAAGGTCCGATTTGGGCTTCCTCGTCTTGACGAAGCTCAACTCGTTGCGAGAAGCTTAAAAGTCGAATCTACGTCCTCGTACGAGCTGTGGGGCCGAGATATGGACAAGGTCCGATTTGGGCTTCCTCGTAGCGTGACGAAGCTCAACAGTCGAATCTACGTCCTCGTACGAGCTGTGGGGGCCGAGATATGGACAAGGTCCGATTTGGGCTTCCTCGTCTCTTGACGAAGCTCAACTCGTTGCGAGAAGCTCAACAGTCGAATCTACGTCCTCGTACGAGCTCTGGGGGCCCAGATATGGACAAGGTCCGATTTGGGCTTCCTCGTCTCTTGACGAAGCTCAACTCGTTGCGAGAAGCTCAAAAGTCGATCTACGTCCTCGTACGAGCTCTGGGGGCCGAGATATGGACAAGGTCCGATTTGGGCTTCTCATCTCTTGACGAAGCTCAACTCGTTGCGAGAAGCTCAAAAGTCGAATCTACGTCCTCGTACGAGCTCTGGGGGCCGAGATATGGACAAGGTCCGATTTGGGCTTCCTCGTCTCTTGACGAAGCTCAACTCGTTGCGAGAAGCTCAAAAGTCGAATCTACGTCCTCGTACGAGCTCTGGGGCCGAGATATGGACAAGGTCCGATTTGGGCTTCCTCGTCTCTTGACGAAGCTCAACTCGTTGCGAGAAGCTCAACAGTCGAATCTACGTCCTCGTACGAGCTCTGGGGGCCGAGATATGGACAAGGTCCGATTTGGGCTTCCTCGTCTCGTGACGAAGCTCAACTCGTTGCGAGAAGCTCAAAAGTCGAATCTACGTCCTCGTACGAGCTCTGGGGGCCGAGATATGGACAAGGTCCGATTTGGGCTTCCTCGTCCTTGACGAAGCTCAACTCGTTGCGAGAAGCTCAACAGTCGAATCTACGTCCTCGTACAAGCTGTGGGGGCCGAGATATGGACAAGGTCCGATTTGGGCTTCCTCATCTCTTGACGAAGCTCAACTCGTTGCGAGAAGCTTAAAAGTCGAATCTACGTCCTCGTACGAGCTCTGGGGCCGAGATATGGACAAGGTCCGATTTGGGCTTCTCGTAGCGTGACGAAGCTCAACAGTCGAATCTACGTCCTCGTACGAGCTCTGGGGGCCGAGATATGGACAAGGTCCGATTTGGGCTTCCTCGTCTCTTGACGAAGCTCAACTCGTTGCGAGAAGCTCAACAGTCGAATCTACGTCCTCGTACGAGCTGTGGGGGCCGAGATATGGACAAGGTCCGATTTGGGCTTCCTCGTCTCTTGACGAAGCTCAACTCGTTGCGAGAAGCTCAAAAGTCGAGTCTACGTCCTCGTACGAGCTCTGGGGCCGAGATATGGACAAGGTCCGATTTGGGCTTCCTCGTCTCTTGACGAAGCTCAACTCGTTGCGAGAAGCTCAAAAGTCGAATCTACGTCCTCGTACGAGCTCTGGGGCCGAGATATGGACAAGGTCCGATTTGGGCTTCCTCGTCTCTTGACGAAGCTCAACTCGTTGCGAGAAGCTCAAAGTCGAATCTACGTCCTCGTACGAGCTCTGGGGGCCGAGATATGGACAAGGTCCGATTTGGGCTTCTCGTCTCTTGACGAAGCTCAACTCGTTGCGAGAAGCTCAACAGTCGAATCTACGTCCTCGTACGAGCTCTGGGGGCCGAGATATGGACAAGGTCCGATTTGGGCTTCCTCGTAGCGTGACGAAGCTCAACTCGTTGCGAGAAGCTCAAAAGTCGAATCTACGTCCTCGTACGAGCTCTGGGGGCCGAGATATGGACAAGGTCCGATTTGGGCTTCCTCGTCCTTGACGAAGCTCAACTCGTTGCGAGAAGCTCAACAGTCGAATCTACGTCCTCGTACGAGCTCTGGGGGCCGAGATATGGACAAGGTCCGATTTGGGCTTCCTCGTCTCTTGACGAAGCTCAACTCGTTGCGAGAAGCTCAAAAGTCGATCTACGTCCTCGTACGAGCTCTGGGGGCCGAGATATGGACAAGGTCCGATTTGGGCTTCCTCGTCTCTTGACGAAGCTCAACTCGTTGCGAGAAGCTCAACAGTCGAATCTACGTCCTCGTACGAGCTCTGGGGGCCCAGATATGGACAAGGTCCGATTTGGGCTTCCTCGTCTCTTGACGAAGCTCAACTCGTTGCGAGAAGCTCAACAGTCGAATCTACGTCCTCGTACGAGCTCTGGGGGCCGAGATATGGACAAGGTCCGATTTGGGCTTCCTCGTCTCTGACGAAGCTCAACTCGTTGCGAGAAGCTCAACAGTCGAATCTACGTCCTCGTACGAGCTCTGGGGCCGAGATATGGACAAGGTCCGATTTGGGCTTCCTCGTCTCTTGACGAAGCTCAACTCGTTGCGAGAAGCTCAAAAGTCGAATCTACGTCCTCGTACGAGCTCTGGGGGCCGAGATATGGACAAGGTCCGATTTGGGCTTCCTCGTCTCTTGACGAAGCTCAACTCGTTGCGAGAAGCTCAACAGTCGAATCTACGTCCTCGTACGAGCTCTGGGGGCCGAGATATGGACAAGGTCCGATTTGGGCTTCCTCGTCTCTTGACGAAGCTCAACTCGTTGCGAGAAGCTCAAAGTCGAATCTACGTCCTCGTACGAGCTCTGGGGCCCAGATATGGACAAGGTCCGATTTGGGCTTCCTCGTCTCTTGACGAAGCTCAACTCGTTGCGAGAAGCTCAACAGTCGAATCTACGTCCTCGTACGAGCTCTGGGGGCCGAGATATGGACAAGGTCCGATTTGGGCTTCCTCGTAGCGTGACGAAGCTCAACTCGTTGCGAGAAGCTCAAAAGTCGAATCTACGTCCTCGTACGAGCTCTGGGGGCCGATATGGACAAGGTCCGATTTGGGCTTCTCGTCTCTTGA
>JAAVTI010001398.1:0-21564 GCA_011947335.1 Phytophthora constricta | reverse complement strand
TCAATGCCGGACGGCGCATTTCAGTGCTGTATGGAGTGGAAGGAATTCGCCGCACTTTACAGGCCTGAGTGCATCTGGTACCACCACCTTCAAGCCTCTGCAGAGCTCTTTTGTCCTTCAAGTCGCTTCTTTTCGGAGACTTCAAGTCCAGCGCCGCTCGAGACGCCTAACGAGCCTCGTAAGCGCAGATACAACAAGACTAAGAAGAATAAAACACGTAAAGAGAGGAATGGCAACTCGACACGAGTGGGTGAAGATGTTCAGATGGCTTTGGAGACCTTGGAGGTTGTCAAGAACTCGGACAGCGCTAAGATGACGGAATACGTGGCTACGACGCTGCTAGTGACGCTCACGAAGGAGAAAAAGCTGGAGAAGGCGATGGAGGTGCTGGAGCTGGCGAGCAAACAGGAGGTTGCGCTGAGCACACAGCCGTATCAGGACCTGATCATGGCGCTCTACAGAGCGAAAGACTGTACGACTGCTCTCCGAGTGTATGACATCATGTGCAACGACAACAAAGCCCCCAGTACGCTCGTCTACACGACGGCTTTGCTGGCAGCGCACACGGCAGCGCAACACGATCTTATTCCTGAGATCTTGACGCGGATGATTAAGGATGCCAAGCCCGACGAAAATCAAGCCTTTCAATCGGCGTTGAGAGCCGCTCTCCTCTCCAAGCAACTCCAGCTTGTGCTGGATATTGCGAGCTGTGCGGAAGTGCTCGGGATCAAGCTGACTGCCGAGCACTACCACGTTGTTCTCATGAGCTATACATCGGCCGGAAATTTGCAAGCGGCTCTCAACACACGAGACACTTTGCAGGAGCATGGATTCGCCCTGACAGACGCCGGTCTGTATTGGCTAGTGCACTGTGCGAGTAGGTTGGACAAGTGGGAATTGGTGCAAGAGCTCGCCCGAAAACGCCAAATTCTGAGCACAGCGACGGTGTAAGTCACAGCCAACACATACAGTGCGGCGATTGGGGCGTATGCAAATAATGATCACTGGACGAAAGTGGTTAATGTGTACGAGATGATGCCGGATAACCTGCGCTCGGAATTGCCTGGTCGGTATTTAAGCTCTGTTATCATGGCACATGCCAAGTCGGAGAGCAAGGAAATTAAGCTGCAGGCGTTGAAGATCCTCAATCATAACAAGACGAAGGCAAACACCCGCGCGTACAGTGCCGTGGCCAAAGCGTTGGTGGAGACAGAGCAGTTCGATGAGGCACTGACGATCGTTGAGGCTATGCAGACCCACCATAGCGATTCGGGGGAAGCGCCTACCGAGGCGTGGTCTTGGCACTTATCCGTCGTGGAACCGCTGAGGAGGCGAAGCGGCTACTGGAGGGTAGCGTTAAGCGCATGGGAGATAGTCCGACAGGTTACCTCGAGATTATTCGCTTTTACGCTGAAAAAATGCAACCAGCCCCAGGATGCGAAGCAGGCATGAAAGACTAACAGGACGAATGGTATCAGGCACAGCAACTTCTAGGCCGTTTGACATCACGAAGCAGTCGTCTTAACCATGCACTGCGACTTAAATGTCAATAAATAGTCGTGCGCTGATCATTACCTGTCCACTACTTCGATTCGGCGAATGAGTTCCATGAAAAGTCAACATGCCAGGGCTGCAAATGTCTTCTTCAAATGAGTTCACCGCACGTATTCCGGGCCCAACTCGTCGTCCGAGCTCAGCGATTGCTGGTATGGGAGCGTGGTGCTGCTGGTCTGTGTGGATTTGGAGGCAACCTACATATTGGACTTCTCCGTGTCTTTTGTGTGCTCGTTCTTGTCAAACCGTCACACGCGAGTTCTGTTGTATTCCCAGGAATTTGCTGCGCTTAATTAGGGTACCGCTAGCAGCTTTGGCTGTGTCTCTCATGAATGGCATTTTGCCGGCGAATTTGGCTACATTAGTTCACTCGCCGATGTGCATTGCAGTAACGGTAGTCAACATTATGCGTAGCACCATTCTCACAATGTTATTGAGCATGGTAGCTCCGTATGAAGGCCTCACCACCAATTCATCGACCAATTGACGTTCCTATGCGATGTCAATGGAATCCTAATCAGGACACAGTTTAGCACCTCACGATAACGATGTAAATTGCAATGCTTTTCAAAGCCTCGGTTAAGAGCACGAAGAATGTTAACGACAACATTTACAAGAACTCGCGCAAGTCGCATGTAGGGAGTTAAGGGCAATCTGTCGTTTGTACGCCTGCTACAAGGGACGACGACGCTCAATCTGATCATCCATTATTCCCGAGCTCCGTCCCGCTCCTTGCTTGACCCAAACGAATGTTGAAGTTGTTTTATTGCTTGGAGTCGCGTTTAGCTGGCCGTTTGACCCAAAACAAGTTTAACCTACTTGTTGACCTGTCCCACATCTATAAAAGTTGTTGGGCGAGTTCTCCTTGAGCCTTCAACGAACCAAGCAATATCCAGACGACGGCAGTTCATGCTGAATAGGAGACACAAAAGGTAAGAAGTCTGCGATTCGCGGCCCTTTGAAGTTTAATATCGTTTGATCATATCCCTCTCCTTTGCAACAAGCAAGCCCAATGCGAAAACGACGTGGTAACGACTTGAAAGCACTGAGCATGTTCACTATTCCCACGCTTCCCACAACATATTACTTAGTACAAGCCATCGCAGATATAGTGTTCGCAGCATTGAGTTTTCTCTAAGAGCTACCTTCGATGTTGCTGGAGCTTTCAGGTACCTTTCCGCCTCAAAATGAGGCGACGGCGTCTTGCTAGAACTGCTGGTGTAGCACAAAACATCGAGTGTATCGCCGCACACAGCCCGAGCTTGCACCGCCCTGATTCCTGCGCCGCAGACACTTTTTGTCATTCACCGCGATCTCCCATCCTCAAAGCGGGGAGGGGATCTTCTAGAAGACTCGACACGAGGTGAACTCGCGGCGAGTCGGCAACGGCGACAGCACCGCGACTTTGCAGCTAATGTTGGCGACGGATACCGCGAGCGATGGAGTGGCACACAGTGTGGCAGCCATCCCGACCGAAAAACGAGAAGTCGGAGTTGACGTCGATGCGGCCACTGCAGCGACGCGATTGCGTACTGCGACTGCGTGTCAACACGCCGCCGGCTTCAACTTCGCCGACTGACTTGAGTTGTGCAACGTATGTCCGCAGGTTGCGGACTGCGGCCAGCCAGCGGGTTTTACGTGTCGGATCCCTCGGGCGTGTGGCTGCGTCGGAGCTCATTGGCCAGTGGCCCGGTCGCGTGTCCACTTGCAGAGATTGAGCACGCGCTCGTGTGTGACGTGTGTGGCATCTGGATCCAGGCCTCGAAGGCTCGAGGACAGGCCGCGCTGTTCCAGAATCCAGGCACGCGCCCCAGCGATGGTGGAGCGGAGCACGTCGCCTTCGACCTCAGGACGCGTGCCATGCACCACCAGAAGGCTGTGATTGGCCTATCGGGCGAAGCTTTGCAACGGCCGTTGACTTGGTGTTTGTATGATGGCACCAGCTGGGCGTCGTTTGACGCTCGACTTCGCCGCTCGAAAGATACGAAACAGAGTGGGACCGCGTCGCATGGATGGACCACCCGAACCTGGTGCTTTACGCGCTCCTCCAACGCGAGTTAGCCGCGGCATCGTCCATACAGTCTCAGTGTTTCCAGCCTCTCAACCCGAGCTTTAGCGACTCGGACACTGCGCTTTCGCCACTGCACCTCGCTAACTCGCGCGTGATGGAATCATGCCATTGGAATGACGGTTGATTGGCAGACGTGCGGCTGCACCATCGGAAGCCATACAAAGACCAAGGGAGACCACGTGAGCCGCTCCCACTGTTACCACACGCCGGCACGCGCCCCGGCTGCGGACGAATGAAACGACTCGCTGCCACGCGCTCGGAGGCCGCTGGTTGGCTGGCGCCGTCCTCATCACCAAAAACACGAGACCGGCGGCGGGCTTGACACGCTCTGGAGCGTCGACTCGGTCGATTAGAGCATGCCGCCCACAAGTCACACATCGGTCGCCTTCCGTTCCTCACTCTTCAATTAACGCGATCAAGCCGAAGACGCTTTTTCATCGTCGCGAACATGAGCAAATCGGCCATTTCCTTCCTGCTGAACCCGCAGCCGAGCGCCAGCGGCCACTTAAGCGTGACGGTGCCCATGACTCCCACGTCGCCTTCACCGATGAGGCTGCACCGTTTGGCGCAGAGTCCTGACGCAACGGCCACGTCGTCGCTGCTGCTGCTCGGGTCGTGCATCGCGCCGCTGGAGAAGATGAGCAGCGCGGCCGGCGGCAAGAGGGCGATGGCGCCGATGCTGTCGCTGGCTGCGCTGTGCGAGGCCAGCAGCGCCTGCAGCTACAGCAGCGGAGCGTGCAGCAGCAGCAGCAGCAGTTGCAGTGAGGACGAAGAGATGGAGGAGGAGGAGGCCGCGCAGACGGCGGCGTTGGTTCCTACTGCTGCTGCTGCGCCTGCGACCAAGCTTAAGGCTGCAGCCGTCAAGGCCAAGCCCAAGGCCAAGCGCACACGCGTGCGCAAGAACCGCACGCCGCCGTGCCAGGTGGACGGCTGCAAGAACATCGCGGTGTCGCGCGGCTGCTGCGTGCGCCACGGCGGCGGCTCGCGCTGTATGGTGGCCGGGTGCCCGAACCGCGCCAAGCTGTACAAGCGCTGCTTCCAGCACGGCGGCTTCAAGACGTGCAAGACGGAGGGCTGCACGAAGAAGGCGAAGCGCTACGGCCACTGCTGGTCGCACGGCGGCGGCCGCATCTGCGAGGTCCCTGACTGCAACAAGGTGTCGACGCAGGGCGGGCTGTGCTGGGCGCACGGCGGCGGCAACCGGTGCAAGCTGGAGGGCTGCAGCCGGCGCTCGTACCAGAAGTACGGCTACTACTGCGTGGACCACGCGTCGCTGAGCAAGTGCAAGAGCGCCACGCTGGCGTCGGCGTGAGCAGACACTGTATCGTCGTTCCGATAGACCACAAGTAGGCACAGCATCCTATATCGTATAGTAGTCCGAGTCCGGTGTACTTATTTATCCCCAAACGAGAACATTATTCACATCACCGCATCAGATTCGTTATTTTTTTAAGCTACACTGCTTGCAGAAGGCCATGTTCGGCTGCGCACTAGACCGGTAGGGGTTGATCTCCGCGACTTGCTTTTCGCTAGGGATGAATGGCACCCAGACCACTGTAGCAAGAAGCTGCTCGTGCGCTTGATCAAGCGTAAACTCAGCCACACAAGCTCTCCCGAGCGTGCTGGAGAGTGACGTCCTACAGACTTGAACAAAATACTTTAGCGGCTGTGTAACCACAAACGCATATCCCCTCCTTTTTATTCCAGGATGTCGCGCTCTGCGGTGCTGGTGACGGGCGCGTCGCGGGGCTTCGGCCGCTGCCTCACGCTGGACTTCGTGCGTCTGCTGAAGGTTCAGCACCTCGACGTGGTACGTAGGAGCGTGCAGCTTCCGCCACTGCCTCATATCTAACTTCTAACCCGTAAGTTACACTGGTTTACTCTCCATTCCGGCAGCACTTGTGGGCTCGTAATGAGAGCGACCTGAAGGAGACGGAGCGCCTGGCACGCGCTGAATGGACGAAACCAGCCACTGGAGACGCTTCTGAAGCGAACGAGGCCCAGACGGGCGAGCTGCGGTGCTTCCTGACGTCTGTGGACCTGAGTAACTCTGTCGACTATACGTCAAAAGTGGACCAAGTGCTGCAACGACTGGCTGCAGAGCACTACGACCGAGTCTTTTGGTGCACAATGCAGGGTCTTTGGGCCAGCTTGGCCTGGTGCAGGAGTGCGCGTCCTCGCCGACGGAATTGGCTAAGTACCTGGAGCTCAATGTGACGTCGGTGCTGTGGCTCAACAAGCGCTTCTTGGATGTCTTCGGTGCGTCGAGGGATGAGGTCTCGGCCTCAGCTTCGGTTGCTGGACAAGGTCCGGAGCTGGTGATTGTGAACATCACATCGCTGTGTGGCATTGAGCCTTTCAAGACGCACATGATGTACTGCACTGGCAAGGCAGCGAGAGAGATGAACCACCGAGTGATTGCTGCGGAGCAGGGTTCGGCTGGCGAGGTGCGCGTGTTGTCGTACTCGCCTGGCCCGATGGACACGGACATGCAGAAGACGATCCGTGAATCGCCACGTGTAGACCCGGCGTTGAGGAAGCAGTTTGAGGATATGAAGACTCGAGGCTCGCTCATCCCGCCAGCTCAATCCTCGCGTCGTGGTGTGGCACTCGCTATCGGCGGAGACTATGAGAACGGTGCCCATGTCGACTACTACGACCTGGACTCTCCGAGCAAACATTGACATCATGGAGATAGGGGACCGTGTCGAAAAGGTTTGTACGACAATCGACCTACCCGCAAAATCTGCTAATTGGAATTGGTTGCAGAAATTAGGAACTCAGGTTGCCTCATTCTCTTGCTAAAATGTTATTGTGAGTTCTACTCAAAACTGGATTCGGCGGTTGGTAAAATCGCCCAAGCCCAATCGACCCGCCAATCGCCCGAGATATACAAAACTATAATAAGCAGCAAGTCGCACTTAGACGAGAGGTTACTGTGGTACCCAATTGGTGTTGGGCGATCCGCAAAATGACTTAGATTTGTATTGGATCGGTTTTGACTTGAGCATAGAAAAGCTCCAGATCGCCAAATTTGACCGGAATTCACAATATTCCTAGTTAAAATGTCTGGAGTTCGTATGGATTTTGTTAGAAAATTTTTGTGACAAAAGGTTTTGATCCAAACTCACACGTATACTGTAGATACGGCGACTTCCGACACCCCTACCCATATTCGATTAGACGGGGAATAACAGAACATAGGATTTAAGCTCTACGCTAGATTAATGGTGTTAAACGCGTCAGCTAGCTCCAGCACAGCAGCACAGTCAGGCCCCTCGTGCTGACGCTCCTTGTCGTCAATTGGCAGCGTCAGACCTGTGCGGCGCCAGCAGTGAGACAAGGTGGCTGCACTTGTCGCCTCCCAAATCTCCGTGCTCCAGCTCATGGCGGTACGCTGATCGATCTTGTACGCCTTGGTCCCGCTAACATTCTCTCCGCTGTCTATTCGTTCAATAGCTCGTCATATCTGCTTCGTTTTATAACGGGATTTGAACGAAGCGATGATACCCGCATCCATGGGCTGCAAACAAGACGTCGTGTTGGGAGGAAGCATCTCGATAGTCACGTCGGTGAGGCATAGACTTTCCTTGATGTGCGGCGATGCATTGTCAAGCAGGAGGAGAATATGGCGCCCTTGCGCACGCATCTGCTTGTCGAGATCGAGAGCCCATGACTTGAAAATCTTGGACGTCATCCACGCTTTTTCGTTGTTCGCATAGTTGTAGCCATGATCTTGAACACTCTTTTTGCCGAAACAGCGCGGGCGAGCAGCCCGTCCGATGAACAACAGCGGAAGCTGTTCAGAGCCATCCGCATTAGCGCAAAACGCCACCGTGATCCTGGTCTTGTCCGCCTTTAAGCCAGGTTTTCCCCTCCTGCATATGTCACCGCGAGGAGCATTGGAATAAAACTGACCACCTTCATCCATATTAAAAAGGTTAGCGGCCTCATAATGGTCGATAACTTCATGCATCTTCTGCCGTCCTTTGTGTGCTAACGCTTGGTCTACCGACCCGAGCTCGCCGTTCTTGATGCGGAAGCGGAGCCCATGCCTGTTGAGGAAAGCAGTGAGCCAGCCGACGGAAAGCGAGAGGTCAAGCGCCGGTCCTCCCACTTCTGACTGAATCTGCCGGGCTTTAGCAGTCAGTGTAGCGCGGTTTAGGTTCACCTTCTTGGTCTCGGTAAAAGCAACCCACTCCGTAAGCTTGCGCTCAAGAGGAGCCGATGTAACCTTTAGCGGCTTACGCCGTTTGCCAGTACCATAGGAATCGTCCTTTATCTTCGCTTGGATCTTGAGAATATTGCAGATTGTATTGCGTGCAGGAACCGTCGCAAGACGGTACCGCTGAGCCACCCATGCCGCAAGCTGATTGTGACTCATGCCTGGAGCGCTGTTACTCTTGTCAATAAGCGCTCTCTTCTGCTCAATGGTCATCCATCGCCCCATCTTGGCGCGAAGAACAACTGATAGCTGCGCGCAGCGCGCCATCCAAAAACCTATTGAACTGACTTATGAACCTTTTCAACCCCTCTTAAAACTGTTCAGAAAGTGCAACGTTTAAACCAGGGTATTAGGGCTGATGGGTGTCGGAAGTGACCGTAATGTATTAATACTTCTACATGTATTACTTGTTCACACTTCATCTAGGCATCCAAAAGGATTTGCTGCAACTGCACTCTCGACCAGCGAAAAGCAAGTCTTGGAGATTGAAACCTATCGGTCTCGTGCACAGCCCAACGACTCGTTGGCAACGAGGCCATCGAAAAGCAGGTTCTGACGTCAACGACGACACGTGCAATGCCAAAAGATGCAAGACCCGATTCACTGCAACGAAGCAGCTACATGAACAGCCATTTTAGTCGAAGCGCGTCAAGCAGCGGGTCAACGATGCCAGGGTCAATGCCAATGCCATTCCAATCCCACGCAACAACCAACAGCGAATCCGCAGCAAACGTGATGTAGTGACGTGAATAATTTTCTCGTTTGGGAATAAATAAGTACAACGGACTCGGACTACTATACGATATACGATGCTTTGCCGACGTGTGGGTCGATCGGAACGACGATCCAGTGCCTGCTCACGCCGACGCCAGCGTGGCGCTCTTGCCCGTGCTCAGCGACGCGTGGTCCACGCAGTAGTAGCCGTACTTCTGGTACGAGCGCCGGCTGCAGCCCTCCAGCTTGCACCGGTTGCCGCCGCCGTGCGCCCAGCACAGCCCGCCCTGCGTCGACACCTTGTTGCAGTCAGGGACCTCGCAGATGCGGCCGCCGCCGTGCGACCAGCAGTGGCCGTAGCGCTTCGCCTTCTTCGTGCAGCCCTCCGTCTTGCACGTCTTGAAGCCGCCGTGCTGGAAGCAGCGCTTGTACAGCTTGGCGCGGTTCGGGCACCCGGCCACCATACAGCGCGAGCCGCCGCCGTGGCGCACGCAGCAGCCGCGCGACACCGCGATGTTCTTGCAGCCGTCCACCTGGCACGGCGGCGTGCGGTTCTTGCGCACGCGTGTGCGCTTGGCCTTGGGCTTGGCCTTGACGGCTGCAGCCTTAAGCTTGGTCGCAGGCGCAGCAGCAGCAGTAGGAACCAACGCCGCCGTCTGCGCGGCCTCCTCCTCCTCCATCTCTTCGTCCTCACTGCAACTGCTGCTGCTGCTGCTGCACGCTCCGCTGCTGTAGCTGCAGGCGCTGCTGGCCTCGCACAGCGCAGCCAGCGACAGCATCGGCGCCATCGCCCTCTTGCCGCCGGCCGCGCTGCTCATCTTCTCCAGCGGCGCGATGCACGACCCGAGCAGCAGCAGCGACGACGTGGCCGTTGCGTCAGGACTCTGCGCCAAACGGTGCAGCCTCATCGGTGAAGGCGACGTGGGAGTCATGGGCACCGTCACGCTTAAGTGGCCGCTGGCGCTCGGCTGCGGGTTCAGCAGGAAGGAAATGGCCGATTTGCTCATGTTCGCGACGATGAAAAAGCGTCTTCGGCTTGATCGCGTTAATTGAAGAGTGAGGAACGGAAGGCGACCGATGTGTGACTTGTGGGCGGCATGCTCTAATCGACCGAGTCGACGCTCCAGAGCGTGTCAAGCCCGCCGCCGGTCTCGTGTTTTTGGTGATGAGGACGGCGCCAGCCAACCAGCGGCCTCCGAGCGCGTGGCAGCGAGTCGTTTCATTCGTCCGCAGCCGGGGCGCGTGCCGGCGTGTGGTAACAGTGGGAGCGGCTCACGTGGTCTCCCTTGGTCTTTGTATGGCTTCCGATGGTGCAGCCGCACGTCTGCCAATCAACCGTCATTCCAATGGCATGATTCCATCACGCGCGAGTTAGCGAGGTGCAGTGGCGAAAGCGCAGTGTCCGAGTCGCTAAAGCTCGGGTTGAGAGGCTGGAAACACTGAGACTGTATGGACGATGCCGCGGCTAACTCGCGTTGGAGGAGCGCGTAAAGCACCAGGTTCGGGTGGTCCATCCATGCGACGCGGTCCCACTCTGTTTCGTATCTTTCGAGCGGCGAAGTCGAGCGTCAAACGACGCCCAGCTGGTGCCATCATACAAACACCAAGTCAACGGCCGTTGCAAAGCTTCGCCCGATAGGCCAATCACAGCCTTCTGGTGGTGCATGGCACGCGTCCTGAGGTCGAAGGCGACGTGCTCCGCTCCACCATCGCTGGGGCGCGTGCCTGGATTCTGGAACAGCGCGGCCTGTCCTCGAGCCTTCGAGGCCTGGATCCAGATGCCACACACGTCACACACGAGCGCGTGCTCAATCTCTGCAAGTGGACACGCGACCGGGCCACTGGCCAATGAGCTCCGACGCAGCCACACGCCCGAGGGATCCGACACGTAAAACCCGCTGGCTGGCCGCAGTCCGCAACCTGCGGACATACGTTGCACAACTCAAGTCAGTCGGCGAAGTTGAAGCCGGCGGCGTGTTGACACGCAGTCGCAGTACGCAATCGCGTCGCTGCAGTGGCCGCATCGACGTCAACTCCGACTTCTCGTTTTTCGGTCGGGATGGCTGCCACACTGTGTGCCACTCCATCGCTCGCGGTATCCGTCGCCAACATTAGCTGCAAAGTCGCGGTGCTGTCGCCGTTGCCGACTCGCCGCGAGTTCACCTCGTGTCGAGTCTTCTAGAAGATCCCCTCCCCGCTTTGAGGATGGGAGATCGCGGTGAATGACAAAAGTGTCTGCGGCGCAGGAATCAGGGCGGTGCAAGCTCGGGCTGTGTGCGGCGATACACTCGATGTTTTGTGCTACACCAGCAGTTCCTAGCAAGACGCCGTCGCCTCATTTTGAGGCGGAAAGGTACCTGAAAGCTCCAGCAACATCGAAGGTAGCTCTTAGAGAAAACTCAATGCTGCGAACACTATATCTGCGATGGCTTGTACTAAGTAATATGTTGTGGGAAGCGTGGGAATAGTGAACATGCTCAGTGCTTTCAAGTCGTTACCACGTCGTTTTCGCATTGGGCTTGCTTGTTGCAAAGGAGAGGGATATGATCAAACGATATTAAACTTCAAAGGGCCGCGAATCGCAGACTTCTTACCTTTTGTGTCTCCTATTCAGCATGAACTGCCGTCGTCTGGATATTGCTTGGTTCGTTGAAGGCTCAAGGAGAACTCGCCCAACAACTTTTATAGATGTGGGACAGGTCAACAAGTAGGTTAAACTTGTTTTGGGTCAAACGGCCAGCTAAACGCGACTCCAAGCAATAAAACAACTTCAACATTCGTTTGGGTCAAGCAAGGAGCGGGACGGAGCTCGGGAATAATGGATGATCAGATTGAGCGTCGTCGTCCCTTGTAGCAGGCGTACAAACGACAGATTGCCCTTAACTCCCTACATGCGACTTGCGCGAGTTCTTGTAAATGTTGTCGTTAACATTCTTCGTGCTCTTAACCGAGGCTTTGAAAAGCATTGCAATTTACATCGTTATCGTGAGGTGCTAAACTGTGTCCTGATTAGGATTCCATTGACATCGCATAGGAACGTCAATTGGTCGATGAATTGGTGGTGAGGCCTTCATACGGAGCTACCATGCTCAATAACATTGTGAGAATGGTGCTACGCATAATGTTGACTACCGTTACTGCAATGCACATCGGCGAGTGAACTAATGTAGCCAAATTCGCCGGCAAAATGCCATTCATGAGAGACACAGCCAAAGCTGCTAGCGGTACCCTAATTAAGCGCAGCAAATTCCTGGGAATACAACAGAACTCGCGTGTGACGGTTTGACAAGAACGAGCACACAAAAGACACGGAGAAGTCCAATATGTAGGTTGCCTCCAAATCCACACAGACCAGCAGCACCACGCTCCCATACCAGCAATCGCTGAGCTCGGACGACGAGTTGGGCCCGGAATACGTGCGGTGAACTCATTTGAAGAAGACATTTGCAGCCCTGGCATGTTGACTTTTCATGGAACTCATTCGCCGAATCGAAGTAGTGGACAGGTAATGATCAGCGCACGACTATTTATTGACATTTAAGTCGCAGTGCATGGTTAAGACGACTGCTTCGTGATGTCAAACGGCCTAGAAGTTGCTGTGCCTGATACCATTCGTCCTGTTAGTCTTTCATGCCTGCTTCGCATCCTGGGGCTGGTTGCATTTTTTTCAGCGTAAAAGCGAATAATCTCGAGGTAACCTGTCGGACTATCTCCCATGCGCTTAACGCTACCCTCCAGTAGCCGCTTCGCCTCCTCAGCGGTTCCACGACGGATAAGTGCCAAGACCACGCCTCGGTAGGCGCTTCCCCCGAATCGCTATGGTGGGTCTGCATAGCCTCAACGATCGTCAGTGCCTCATCGAACTGCTCTGTCTCCACCAACGCTTTGGCCACGGCACTGTACGCGCGGGTGTTTGCCTTCGTCTTGTTATGATTGAGGATCTTCAACGCCTGCAGCTTAATTTCCTTGCTCTCCGACTTGGCATGTGCCATGATAACAGAGCTTAAATACCGACCAGGCAATTCCGAGCGCAGGTTATCCGGCATCATCTCGTACACATTAACCACTTTCGTCCAGTGATCATTATTTGCATACGCCCCAATCGCCGCACTGTATGTGTTGGCTGTGACTTGCACACCGTCGCTGTGCTCAGAATTTGGCGTTTTCGGAGCGAGAAGCTCTTGCACCAATTCCCACTTGTCCAACCTACTCGCACAGTGCACTAGCCAATACAGACCGGCGTCTGTCAGGGCGAATCCATGCTCCTGCAAAGTGTCTCGTGTGTTGAGAGCCGCTTGCAAATTTCCGGCCGATGTATAGCTCATGAGAACAACGTGGTAGTGCTCGGCAGTCAGCTTGATCCCGAGCACTTCCGCACAGCTCGCAATATCCAGCACAAGCTGGAGTTGCTTGGAGAGGAGAGCGGCTCTCAACGCCGATTGAAAGGCTTGATTTTCGTCGGGCTTGGCATCCTTAATCATCCGCGTCAAGATCTCAGGAATAAGATCGTGTTGCGCTGCCGTGTGCGCTGCCAGCAAAGCCGTCGTGTAGACGAGCGTACTGGGGGCTTTGTTGTCGTTGCACATGATGTCATACACTCGGAGAGCAGTCGTACAGTCTTTCGCTCTGTAGAGCGCCATGATCAGGTCCTGATACGGCTGTGTGCTCAGCGCAACCTCCTGTTTGCTCGCCAGCTCCAGCACCTCCATCGCCTTCTCCAGCTTTTTCTCCTTCGTGAGCGTCACTAGCAGCGTCGTAGCCACGTATTCCGTCATCTTAGCGCTGTCCGAGTTCTTGACAACCTCCAAGGTCTCCAAAGCCATCTGAACATCTTCACCCACTCGTGTCGAGTTGCCATTCCTCTCTTTACGTGTTTTATTCTTCTTAGTCTTGTTGTATCTGCGCTTACGAGGCTCGTTAGGCGTCTCGAGCGGCGCTGGACTTGAAGTCTCCGAAAAGAAGCGACTTGAAGGACAAAAGAGCTCTGCAGGCTTGGTGGTGACCAGGTGGTGGCCTGAAGATGCACTCCAGGCCTGTCCATGCACTGAAATTCTTTGATAGCGCAGCGGACACCTCGAGCTGAGCATCGACTCTGTCAATGACACGTTGATAGCGAAAGCGACATGCGGGGAAATCGGTGTGGGTCACACACATTTGAGCTCTGAAAGGAGGCTATCATTTCACATATTTGGGTAAAATCCTTAAAAGCGACATGCGGGGAAATCGGTGTGGGTCACACACATTTAAGAGCACTGAAAGGAGGCTATCATTTCACATATTTGGGTCAAATCCTTATCATTTGGGTCCTTTTCACTCAATATTTTCCGGGCTTTCCCGCTTAAGTATATGCAGTCCCGCTTAAGTCCTGGGCCTGCTTCCTGCGCTCTCGCCTTCATGTGATGTTGACGACGATGGCTGCTGCCAATGCGAGGCCTGCACTGGCCGTTGCGGCCTGTTTTGCTTGCTGCTGTTTGCGTCGCTGCAGCTCCTGCTGCTGCAGCACCCCGAGGAATTGGTGCTCCTTGGACTGCACGAAGGCCAAGCTGCACGGCTTGGGCGAGTTCCGGATCAGCACCTGCAGCTCCCGCATGTCCAGGTAGCGCACGACGCGGCCGTCCACGTACCGGAGCTCGAAGCTCGAGTCCACGCCGGCCTCTTGGAGCGCCCCCGCGCACTTTTCACGTACACGGGCGGCGGCGGCCGCGCAAACACGAACGGGATGCCCGGACTTAGCGCGTGCTCCTGCTTGAGCAGCGCCAAGCGCTGCGCCAAGTTCTCCTCCGAGATGGGGACGCCTTGGGCCTGTAGCAGGATGTCACCGACGTGCACGTCCGCGCGGGACGAGCGCGTCACCAGGACGCGGCGGGAGGCCTCGTCCACGCCGAGCGTGACGCCCAGTGCGTCCGCCCCCAGTGGACGGTGCGCACGGCGCTGGACGCCGCCTGCCGCATGAGATCGAGCCCGATGGACTCGCCGCTCCACTTGTAACGCACCACGAGGTCGTCACTGCCGTCGTTGGACAGGAAGCTCTCGCACGTGGACGACCGGTCCATTATTGGGAACGACGGTAGTCGATGGTCGATGGTCGATGGTCGATGGTCGATGGTCGATGGTCGGAATTAGGAATAGGCGACGGGCTCGGAGCTGTCTCGTTTGCGTCTCTTCGTCGCTTTTCGCACTGTTCGTCTGTCGTCCGTTTAATCTTGGCGTCTGTAAGGGATGGGTCTGATGAAGTGGTGTGGAATGACGGCGCCACAGAGATGGCCAACCATTACTTGGGGTGCAAATAGCGAGGAATTTAAATAAACCAGTAGATATCTACTGGTTTCGTTTTTCAAAGCGTTCTACTGGTTTTGATTTACTAAATTCGTCTAGTAGTCAAGCTACGTCGCGTGAGAGCTTGCTGTCGGCGTGTGCGTCGTCTTCCGCGCGTCGTCTTCCGCGCGTCGACTGGTACACCGAGACGAAATGCACTGATTCTCGCTCGAAAGGTCAAGCGAATTCTCCACTGGATGTTCTTAGACGGATCTCGGTAGCCGACCCATTGGATCAAATAATACGTTCGCAAATAGGCGTTGGCAGGCGTTTTAGGGCAGCACCTGGCGGATTTAAGAAGTCGCAGGACGTCAGCAACACCGCAGGCAACACCAGAGGCAGCAACAATGCATTTTGTCTCGGCGGCCGTGCCAACAGTACGCTTTTCAGCGAACTTAACGGATATCTACTGTTTTGCACCCCGGCTGACAACGAAACCAGTAGATATTTACTGGTTTATTTAAATTCCTCTGCAAATAGTTGTAGCGAGAACATGACGGACAAGGGGCGTTTCCAACGCGTACAGCCAGAGTTTGTCATAGTCGGCAAGCGCGACCGAATTCAATGCTACCGTCGAATGCCAATGAATTTGCATCAAGCGGACAAAAAATGGATCAGCCGGACAAAATAAATCCATTGTGCCAGGGTCGTGGGATGGATCATTTTGTCCACTTTACGTTCGGCATTTTGCGCAAGCAACAGACAGAATTTATCAATCTTCCTTTTATTTTTGCCTACAAATACAATTTGACTTGGTCGTAGTCGTGTTCCTCTCCGCCCATGTCACGTCTCAGAGCATCCAGATCACACCCGCCGTTAGTCTTGAGCATTTACGTAGCTACTCCAGCATATCTGATAGCATTTTTTCACAGCCCTTCTCGTCGCCAATGTGGCTGGCCACGCCCAGAAAGCCCTTCATCCTGTCGGCGCCAGTCTCGCGGTCTCATCCTGCTTCGCCGCCTGCCTTTCACGTCTTGCTATTTGTCGTGCCGCTTGCCATGACTATGGGTAAGCATCTTCCAGCGCGGAGTCCACCGCGACGACAGCGTCTGGACGCGGATGCCGCGACGGGTGCTCGCGTGGTCTTCCTCTCGGCATGGTTTTTGCTCCCGCGTAGCGAATTCAAATGTGTTGAAGCTCCGTCAATCTGAAATAGACACGCAGCGTGATCCATCTTTTCAGGACTGCAGAGCAGTGTTGGCAACTGCTGGGTTTAGTTTTAGTGATTTATTGTGGTTTATGGAAAAACCAAGCGAAAAACCAAGAGTAAAACCAGTGCAACCAGGTTTTACGCTGGTTGTCAAATTTTTAACCAGTCAGGTTGAAGTGTCATTTAAGCCTGGACAGATTCCAAGAAGAACGCCACATCCAGATCCCCTAGCAACCAAACAAGAACGACACATCCAGATCGCCAGGTAGGCATGGGCCGACCACCAACTCCGGGGCATAAGGAGTTCATAAACACGATGGTGCCCTGCGATAACTGCGGTTGGACGTGGCATATCTGCCGACATTGTGACGCATACTTCAATGCAAACGCTCCCGCGAATGCCCCGCAAACCCTCCTGAAGATGCAGCGAGGCTGCTTTCATCGGACCACCACGGGTCAAACTACGTACCGCAGTCAATGATTATACAAGCTCCGCACGTGACCGCAAGCGTTGAGCAGCATAGTTTATTGTCAGCAAGTGCTGCACAACCAGCGGTAACAAGGATACACGATCAACCTCCACTAGAAACTGTAAATACTACGAGGCGTCAGTATCCATCCAAGCAGCCCGCACCGTGGACTACAGGGGCTACACCAGTGAAAGGAAGGAGGGAGACTTATGCAAGTCATCTCAAGATGTGTCGTCACTACGAGGTCTACCTGAGCTGCCGCCAGGAGGTAGAGGCTGACTCAGGTGCTTCAAGCTCGCAGCAAGAACGAAATGACGGTGCATTTTCGAGCAATCCGTCGCAAAGTGAGTGCGATAATATTCCGGGGTCGGTTTAAAGACACAGCGGTGCATTGACGAGTTTTTTGCACCGGTACTCCACGAGGAAGCACAAGAAAAGTTTGAAAAGTCTCTTGTTGAATTCTTAGCAGACAACGGACTTCCCTTCAGCTTCATCGAGCGCAGTGCAACGAAACGCATGCTTGAAGACGCACGGAAGATGGCTGTTTTGAATCTACCGAGTCGAAAAAAGTGGGAGGAGCCATCTTGGATCGGCACGCCTCTGAATATCAGAAGTTCTCAGTTGAAGTGTTAAGGGGTGCAAAAGAGAACAGGTGGACGCGTGAACTTCTTGTCTGATGCTTGGCAAAATATTGCTAGAGACCATTTGCTGGGCTGCCAGCTAACCCTTTTGGTAGCGAAGTAACGTATGGACTTTTCCCGACATCCTCACGCCACGACGGTTTGACGATAGCTACTCAAATGGAGAAAATCTTGCGCGACATGCAAAGTGATGGTTGGGAAATTGGAGCTATCGTTACCGACAATGCCGGCCAGTGTGGGCGTGCTCGGAGAGTTTTAAGTCTCCGCTGGCCTAAAATTCAATGCGTAATTTGTTTTGCGCACGCATCAAATAATTTGGCAAAAGCTGTGCTCAGGTCGGAGTACTCCACTGTCACAAAAGAAGCGTCACGCGCCGTAAACGCAATCAACGCATCTGCCTCGAAATGGTGGGTTGAATCAAAAACGTGTATGAAAAAGCGGTATGGATATTTCCTCAAGCTGAAGCAGCTGTGTGAAACGAGATGGAACAGCATGCAAGGATGTTTGGCATCTTTGCTGCGTGTTCGTGGGTCGCTCCAGGATTTAGCATATACATTTCGAGATGCCAATGATCTACCCGATGCTTTGCTAGTGTTTAATGACGATACCTGGTGGAATACGTTAGCTGAGGCCGAAAAGGTCGTGCGCCCGCTTGCTTTTGCCTCGCTCAAGCTACAACGAGATGATAACACATTGGCAGACGTCGTCCTTTGTTATCTTGATATTTTCACTGCATTTTCCAACAGTAATATGGTACTGGTAATCTCACTAAGCTGGTGGAGAAGCAATGGTACTCGTGTGAGCAACCGCTCATGCTTTTAGCGCTTTTCTTGCAACCACTTGCTGTGGAAACAAGAAGGTACATTGAGGACAAGACCCCTGACTAAGATAACTTCGATGTGCCGAGTTGCTGACTACTACTACAGACGATTCATCGGCGAAGACACAACGAGTTTGTTTGCAGACATGCTTCGATGGTTGCAGGGTGGCCTCGATACACCGGAGTTCAAAAAGGTTGGCTCCATCCAAGAATTTTGGAGATTTGTGCAAGCTGACTGCCCCAACAGCAAGTTGCCCAAGCTCGCAATTGTGATTCTGTCGTTTGCAGCTAACACGGCGACCTGTGAACGCTATTTTAGTGAACTAGCTTTGATTCACACGGCGAAAATAAATCGAATGAGCGTCGAGAAGGTACGAAAGACTGCTGTTGTCCGAAAGCACATGCGCGGGCAAGAGAAATCTGCCAATAATCAGGCTCTACCGCCACCTCGACTTTGAAAAGGCTGACTCGCCCTGAAGAACGTCAAACCACAAGAGATTTTCGTTTCGATGAACCTGCTGAACCATCAGACAATGAAAGCGATGATGATGCATCGGAAGCTTCGTTTGAGTACTGGTGTGGTGTGCTTTGTGAGCTACAAGATGACGATGATGTATCAAACGCGTTTGAAAATGATTCTGGCATTGATGGAGGAGATAATGCCACTAACGATGGCGTGCGGGACTCTGGTGATGCTGAAGAGGACGAAAGGAGGAGACAGGAGGACGAAGCAGAACTGGTTCATAAGATTGCACAGCTAGCAAAAGCAGAGATTCCTGAAGCAAATCAGCAGGCATTTCCTGATAACCCCCATCTCGTCACGACATTTCCACAGGAATCAATTGTGCCAGAAGGATTGCGAGGACTGAAAGTTACGCTGGCGGAGTTAAGCAAGCCAGCAAACGCTGCTTCAGCAGAACCAGCACCAGGTAGGTTTTCGTGGGGACGCACATCGGTCAGACAAAATTCTAACGAAAAATGTGGTGGTGTATTTGTAAGCAGCGTGGCACTTCTTAAGCCCTCAACGGATTCATCGTAGGCCGTAAGCAGGGATCGACTTTATTCTTTTGTGTGATTATTGCGACATCAGTGACTACGCTACGCTAGCACAAAATGCACGCTCGCATGCACCTACAAGTTGCTCTCCGTACTCAGACACAGATATATTGGCGAGGTTAGTATTCTTGATGTAGGTCTTCCCCACCTCGCCCTCATCGGACAGAGGCACTACGCTGGTCTTGACAGCGTCGCGGTCCTAGATGGTCATGGATTTGCGCTTCACCTTCTGTTTCAGGTTGCTGCGCACGTAGTCTTCACCACGAGCCGCAGTCGCAGCATCGTGTTCCTTGAGCAGAACGCGCACGCCCTTTACAGTCGACATCTGCGCATTCCCAGCTCCCACGAGACCGGACCCAACAACTGCCAGTTCTCCACGGACTTCTCGGGCTTGCCGTAGCGGTTCCTTTCATGCCCCCAATAATATGCTCATGAGCGTCTTCGCATCACTGTCACGCCGAGCTTGGCGAAGTTCGCAGCCCCTACCTCCAGCTCCTTCGTCAGTTGGTTCTCCCCACTCTGCCTGGGCCGCCTCAAAATCAGCTTGGGGACGGGGTTGTGTCCGCCTGTCTCTTTGTCCACCATCTCGCCGGCCTTCTTGAACACCACCTAGCGCACCGGGGTGTCTTGCAGCACGCGGTTCACCAGCCCTTGCTCTTCTTCTTGGTCTTCAAGCTGACGGCTGCGGCAGTTGTTGCGCCGACGCGATGTTCGCGCTCTCCAGCGCGGACGGGTCGGCCACCTCGTTCACAAGTCCCATGCGAAGGCCTTGTCCGGGGTGATGTTCTTGTCCGTGAGCTTCATGCCAGCGTCGATAGATGCCCACGTGCTTGCGTAGTCTCTGGATACTTCCAGCGCCCGGCAGCAGCCCGAGCATCACCTCGGGCAGGGACACCTTTGTCTTCTTCCCTCTGGCTGGCCACTCGGCAGTGGCAGGCCAGCGCCATCTCCAGGTCGCCGCCCATGCAGCAGCCGTCGATGGCCGCCACAGACGGCGTTTTTGGAGCCGGGCAGGCGGCTCATGCAGCTCTGGCCGGCGCTCGCCATGCAGCGCATCCTCGGTTGCACAGCTTCGTCTTGGCCGGCCACACCCAACGCGAATCTTGCTCCACACAATTGCTACATAATATTTGCAACCACCATACAACCACCGTAAAACCATAGTAAAACCAAACAATCAGGCTATTGGTGGTTATACTGGCTTTGTAACCATGGTTTTTCCAACACTGTGCAGAGCAATGCATCATTTTGGCCCGATCCTTTATTCTGACCCTTGGCACAATGGATTTATTTTGTCCGGCTGATCCATTTTTTTGTCCGCTTGATGCAAATTCATTGGCATTCGACGGCACGGTACTAAAAGAAATGCGAAAGCTCACGAGAATACTGAAGTTCTTTCAGTGAAGGACCTGCTCCAAGATATGCTGGACGAAAAAGGATCCGCTGCTTTAAGGATGCCAAGGTCACCAAGTAGATGCGAGGTTAGTTATCACTTCACGCACTCCATAAACATCTCTCGTACACAAAAGTACGCCACATTAGTGCATGCATAGCACTCGGTTGTCTAGTCAAAGCCCACTCCTGCCACTTCGAATGCACTTCACACTCACGCACGCCGCTTCGTGGCTCGTTACCTTCGCAGGTTACCTCCACACTTGCATTTGTACGCCGTTGTGGTAAGCGAACACGGTCCTGCGTGCTTGCATGCTTGCCTGCTTGTTGCCTGCGTATTACTGACTAGCGAGTCCAAACGCTATGGCTCTTCCACTTTCTCCGCCCGTCTTAGAGCGGAGAAAACATATCCAGCGTCTTTGATGCTCTTTCCAGTGCCATTTGCTCCGGCAGCACTAGCGACAAACGCTCCTGAGCTGTTGTGTTGCCATCGCGGCTGGCGAGGTCGCTCTCGATTAGCGTCTTGCCATCCCACCACGCCGAGTTGGCGATCGCCGTCAGCTGCTTAATCAACCCCGCAGACAGAAACGGCCATCGCTGACGGGTCTCCGTGATGTCGTCTGCGTCAGTAGTCGGTCCGAACACCCCGGACGCACAGCGAGCCGTTAAACTGTGGCAGCTCGTTGTCGTGACTCCTGGTTGCCCGTTGGCTGGGTGTCACGATACATTGCGCAGGCTTGGTGTTGTCGTGGGGCACTTCACGTAGGCTCATATAAAGTCGAATCATCTTGACGTTCTCGGTTTTCTTAAGTGGGTTGCCTTCCTTCAAAACATACGAGGCTGAGAGATTTTGGAGCGCTGATGCAGGGAACTTATCGTCCACCTCCACTCGGTTCTTGACTTGAATTAGGATGAAGGACACGCTTTTCTCGAAAAAGATAGGGATAATCAGGTCCGCCTTTTTGATTGCGGGCAAGATACCTGCGGCGCGCCGGTCCAGCATCCCCCACAATATTTCTTCGGTAGGCTCCCCCGCAGATCCACAAAATGGCTGAAACCAATATCCCAGTCGTCCCAGGTGCACAGCCATTCGTTGTACGAGTCGCGGGTTCTCAAGTCGGCCGTCGACATGTCCGCACGAATCTCCGGTTGGGCA
>JAAVTI010001396.1:0-36376 GCA_011947335.1 Phytophthora constricta | reverse complement strand
ATCAACACCTACAGTTTGAGGTGGGCGAGTCGGTAGAGCTGCCGCTCCGGTGGAACGCGACGGATCATAAGAAATTATGGGTCACACGAGGAGAACGTTTTGTACCGACGGTGGTCTCTGGCCCAGGTAGGAAACAATATCTGCAGATCACGAACATCCGTGAGAAGAAACTGATCTTGCAAGCAGACGAGAGGATCGGGATCTGGTTAGCCGGTGATCGCATTCCTCGCATACCGGGTTTCGTTTCGATCGGATCCCGTCGATATATGGAATGGCAGAATTTGGCGCTGGACGCTACCACAGGAATTGATCCCCCGAGGCCGATCTCGTGGAATCAGAGCCGGCTGTCGAACGACCACGGTATGCCACCCCTACATCAATTATTCGTAGACCGGAAGCTATCGATCTGGACGACATCGCCTACGACACAGATCCTCAACGATCTGACTCAGGTCCAACGAACCGACTAGATCCCAGACTGCGGAACGTGAAGGCGGTGGTCGTCGGGGCGATCATGGCTCGCTCCGACGCGGAGTCAAATGTGGGATCGAATCAGTCAGACACGGACTTCGAGCCGACTGCTGACTTGGAGAGGAGCGATCGAGCGACTGAGGAAGCGCAGAGCAACGTCCGTTGATGGGGAGCCGGGAACGATACCCGACATGGCGGATCGATACCGGATCAAGAGGAACCGGTCGGATCGCCGATCGAGAATTCGACAGATCTCGGTCAGGGGCGAGTGCTGAGCCGATTTCCGAGTCGATGAAACCCGATCCTGACGTGAATGGCGAAACGGAATCGAGAACGACGGTTAATCTGCCGGGATCAGGGGTAAATCCTTCCGATCGAGCCGGATCGGCTGACACCGATCGTGAAGGAGACGGAGATCAGACGGCCGGAAGCGATACATACTGTCATGATGGAGGTGATCTATCGGCAGAAGATGTGGAAGGCGAGTTAGCGGTACTGCCTGAGATCATCGCAACGGCAGACGAAGTAAGAATTGAAGATTTGCAAGTGGGAGAACCAAGGTACAACACTCCGGAAGAGATTAATAAGATACGTCGAGCGATCTGGCGGAAGAAACACATACTGATGGGCAAAGGGAACGCGTTACCTCCGGCCGCTCGAGGTGTGGTGTGCGATCTCGACGTGGAGGTGCGAGGCCGATCGCGCAAAGTTGTCGAAAGATCGCACCTCAGTTCCGGGAGAAAGTCTCAGATCTGCTGAAAGGACTTCTGTCAGTGAAGATGATCAGACATTCGACCTCTCCTTGGGCTTCGCCTATCGTCGTGATCATCAAGAAGAACGGAGTGGATATTCGTCTATGTATCGATTACCGTCTCGTTAATGGTCTTACCCGCCTGATGGTATATCCAATGCCTCTGATCAACGACTTGCTCGAAGATCTAGACAAGGTACTATGGTACTGTTCGCTCGATATGGCCAGTGGATTCTGGGTAGTGTCAATGACCGATCGAGCACGATTGATCTCGGCGTTCATCACCCGTTCGGCCTGTTCGAATGGAACCGAATGCCATTTGGTCTGAAGAACGCACCTCAGATCTATCAGCGACTGATCGACAATGCGTTATATGGGTTCACGAAGATTTCGCGATCGCGCGAATCTGGTGGGCTTACTGATCTGTTTGAGTCGGGCGAACCGGCAGATCCGGGTTGCCCCTCGGTGTTGGGACGAAGATCGTATATCGATGATATCCTGGTGACCGCCGAGTCGTGGGACGGGCTCTGCGATCGAGTCAATGATCTCCTGGAGGCTTGTGACAAGTGGAACCTCTCGATCAGTGTCGAGAAGAGTTTTTGGGGTAAGCGCAAGGTCGACTACTTGGGCCATACGGTCTCGATCGATGATATTGAAGCAAATCCTAAAGATCTATCGGCTTTAACTGATCTGCCGTTCCCAGGATCGCTCCGATCGATGCAATCGTTCTTGGGTAGCCTCAATTACTATAGCCGATTCATCGAGGACTACGCGATCTACGCAGCAGTCCTTTACGAACTCCGCGAGGTGGATTATGCCGAACTGAAGAAACGTAAAGATCTGCGCGCGATCGTCGAGCCGTCGGAACGGGGGGACAGATCGAAGCAAAAGAGAGGCAGAACGGCGAACGAAATGACCGATCTATCAGCCCCAAACGTGGATGAAGCTGACGGGCGGTGGGTACATGCAAGCAAAGCTTTCAGAACTCTGATGGATAAGATCGCTGACACTCCAGTGCTACGTCATTTTGATCCCGATCGCCCGCCAGTGGTGATCGTATATGCCAGTACGTGGGCGATCTCGGCTACCCTTGCGCAGGAGCATGACCAGATCAACCATCCGGTCACCTTCGCCAGCAGAACTCTGAAATCAAACGAGTTAAATTACAATGTCGTGGAGAAAGACGTGCTGGCCTTACTGAGGGTCTTGAATCTGAATTATGATTTTTTAGTGGGGCGACCGATCAAGGTTCTGACACGACACTCTACGCTTGCATGGCTGTTCCGTTCGGCGGGGTTCCAGGGGCGATTGGGCCAGTGGGCCGCGCTCCTATCTCGATGGACACTCGAGATCACGAAGTGTACCAAGGGCGAGGACGAAATACTGGGGGCGATCGCTGCCAGTATTACTCCCCGATCTGAGATCGATCAGGCACTAATCGAGATCGCACCGAAGAAGGAACCGCGAAGAAGATCCAAGCGCCGATCCCGACAGTTTCTGCCGGAGAAAGACTGTTGGTGATGAGTTTCGATGGATCTGCACGGGTCAAGCGTGGAGGAGGTGCATACAGCGCGATCGTGTGGCGTCTCCCGGAATGGACGATAGTACAGGCAAGATCAGGCTACGCGGAAGGTCTGACGGTCAATGAGGCTGAGTACAGTGGCCTTCTGCTATGTCTCGATCTCCTTAAAGGGATGGATCGGGGTCACCTGGTGATCTGTGGAGACTCAAATCTCGTGATCCGTCAAGTTTGCGGCGAGATCGATTGCAAGGCTCCATGTTTGACTTTACTGAGACAGAAAGCACTCGATCGACTGCGATCGTGGCCTGATCATGAGCTAGTTCATGTGAAACGAGATTGGAACGCCAGTGCAGATAGTTTGGCTAGCGCCGCTCTCCAACGTCAAGGCGGTGTAGAGGTGGAGGTCGAGACTGAAGGCCAAGATCTGATCACGCTGAACCGGCTGGACGAGATCCTCGTGGCCCGATCTGATGAACAGACGGACCGGCCAGTCCAGATCGCGCCGGTAGTGACCCGATCGAGGGCCCAATCGAGGCCCGATCCAGCGATCTTGCAAGAGGAGTTTGCTCGGGACCTCCGGATCGACCGGATCTGTCAAGCACAAAACGAGGAGGTTTGGATTTCAGGTATGAAGAAGTACTCGCTCGTGAACTTACCGATCTCACGCAAGAAGAAGCTCGATCGTACGGAAAGACCGCGGCCGACTACGACGTGGCGCCAGCAGATTGTTATTCTTCCGTCCTCCAACCACGCGAACAGACGCAGATCGAGACGGTCTGATGAGACTGGTGGTCCCTGAAACTCTTCAGCAAGACGTTCTACACCACTATCATACCAGTCTGGAAGGCGGTCACCAAGGGATCGGTCGTACCTATCAGCGGATCCGAGATCGGTTCCACTGGAGAGGACTGTACAAGAGCGTACAGAGGTACGTCGGTGAGTGCGTGGATTGTGAAACGGGCAAGGACCGACCTACGATCAGAGGCGAATCGCCAGGAAATACCCAGGCAACATATTCGTTCCAGATCATTGCGATGGATCATATACCCTTACTGCCGGCGTCATATAAAGGTAACACCGAACTGCTCATTTTCGTCAATCTATTCACGGGCTATGTTATTGCGAAAGCAGTGCGTCAAGAACGGCACAGACGGTCGCGGAGTCATATGAGGAATGCGTTTTTCGGAGATTCGGTGCCAGCGAGGTGATCTGTCATGATCGAAAACCAGGGTCATGTCGGACTTTTTCCGATCGTTCAACAAGATCATAGGTCAACGACAACGTCCGACGATGGCCTATCGACCGCAAGCGAACGGCAATGCGGAACGAATGGTGCAGACTGCAACGAGATCGCTGAAGATGTATGTACAGGATCTCGATCAGCGAGATTGGGATGAATACGCAGAACGATTGACGTTCGCGATCAAAACCGCCCATGATCGGATCAGAGGGGACACGCCGTTCTAATTGGTGCATGGATGGGATCCGAGACCGACGCTGGAAACTACTCTACCGATCGGTAGTACGCGATCGCAAGACCAGAACGCTAGACGTTGGAGGTAACAGATGCAGCAGTATTATACGAAAGCTAGAGAAAAAGTGAAGGATAGACTGCGCGAGGCGATTGCAGATCGGGCCGAAACGCATAACGAAGGGTCTGACCGCACCAGAACGACGTTAGGTCACGAGTGTGGCTATATCTTGACAGAGTCAAGGAAGGATACGCTCGAAAAATCGCACACATGTGGCACGGACCGTTCCAAGTGGCCGAGAAAGTCAGCGAGTACGATACGCCTCGAGATCGCAGGAAAGGGGTACAACGTGTTCCCAGTGGTGCATGTGTCGAAGGTGAAGTTGGTCAAGGAATTTCCGGATCGGCCGCAGACGGAATTGAACGTAGCCGAGGCCGATCGCTGGACTTCGACGAAGCGCTGCTCCCGGAAGACAATTGGGTTCCAGATCTGGAGGCTGGTGAGTATGAAGTGGAGAAGATCGTTGACATGCGATCGGGCCGAAGGACCCGCTATGGACGGACCTATCAAGAATTTCTGGTACGGTGGAAGGGTTACGAGGAGCCGAGCTGGATCGATGAAGCCGATCTCAACTGTGGAGCTCTTCTTCATGAATTTTCCGAGATCGCTCGAACAGAAACAGGTTCGGAGCGATGCAGTCTCATGAGGAACAGTGAGGGGGTGTCCCTAGGCTGAGTAGGTTGGCCTAGGGGTGAATGGTTGAAGGATCTGTGGGTAGGCCACAGATCGGATGAAATGGTGGTATGTGTGGATGGATATATGCGTATGATGCATTGGAACTTACGGATTCCAACACGGATCGGGACGGGAGAGCGGCAGATCGGTGTAGAAGTAAGCTGGTCCGAGGTGTTCGATAACTGAGCGAACGAGAGCGAACGAGGTCGAACGAGATCGAACTACTTGCGGACAAAGTTATGTGGATCGATCTCAGTTAGCTACAGTCTGGGCGTTTCGAGCTCAGGGCGAGGCAGATCAGACCGATACGATCGACAAACACGAGACGAGTGGTCCGAAGCTGGTGGCCAGAGTTGGCGATCTCGTCAGCCTGCTGCCGGATTTGCAGTCGGAGATCGCGAATTATTCGATCAGCGGCGTCGCCTTGGGAGGCGAGCTGCAGGTCGTTAATCTCGCCGTGAAGGCGCGCGATCACGGCGTTTTGGTTGCAACGAAACCCTTCGAGACCATGGACGTCGTTATAAAAGCGTAGTAGTGGGGCATCCAGTGGATCACGATCGCATCGATCTGGTGACGGTTTGCAGTGGCACGACAAAGTTCCGCTTTGAAATGATATATACGTTACGCCGTGTGGTGGGTGTAAGCTGCCCAGTGAGTCGAACACTGTGACCAAGTACTGCCAGGTATGGGGCGATGAGATATCTGCCACCAGAGGCGTTAGAGTTCCGACCGCTGCCTCTCACAGCAAGCTAGATTGTTCGGGACCAGGAAGATGGTGATGTACGTCCGCGGTGAAGCCGCTGTACGGCCACGACATCGGACGGGGGCGATTGTGGTGAAGTGCATGTGGAAAATCCAGTGAGAAAGATCGCAGATCGAAGAACGCAGATCGCAGAACGAAGATCGCAGAACGAAGAACGAAGACCGAAGATCGTAGATCGCAGATCACATGATGAAGATCGCAGATCGATATGTGAAGATTCGCGGGAAAGAAACAGGATGGATAAGTGGACAAAGGCGGAACAAGAATCAAGTAAACGTGTGAGTGTGTGTGGTTGTAGGAGAATAAGGAGATAGCAGACACTTAGGGATAACAACTAAACAGAACCGAATTTGCATCCAAGAGCACAAGTCCCCTCAAGTCTTCGGGAGCCAGGAACGACATTGCCCTGCGCCCCATATTGGCCGACAGCGAGGAACTTTACGTGTCAGCGGTAAACTGGATGATATATTGGCCAGTTTTGCCCTACACTATTGTTTGCTTTTGCTTGTAACCCTCGATCGATCGGAGTTCCACTACTTGGCCGATCGACCGCGTTCGACTCTCAGCTCTCAATATCCCGCTATAGGAAGCGGTAAGTTAGTCAAAGGAAAGGAGGAAAACATCCTACAAAGGCATTCCGGCCTCAGATCAAGACCAGGTCGCCAGAACGAAGCTCGACTAAGTCGCTTCAAGAACTGGAACAAATAACCGGACGGAGAGCGAAGACTTCCGCGCTGCTCCACCCATCCCCGCGTCACACCAGACGGTCGATCGACACCTTCATCGAACCTCGGAGTCCCGAGAGAGCAGATCCAGCCCGCCGACGGGTACACAAGGTGACAACACGTTCAGCTGATCACGGATCTATCGGAGTACCCCCTCCGTTAGTCGGTGTCTGGGCGCCGTGGGAAGCTAGATCGGGCCTTAACTAGATTTTGGCCGATCCCGCTACACCACAGTTTCGCGCGTCGTGCTAGTTGGTGCCCGAGCAGGGTTGGTTGTTAGCGAAGCTGGGCTGCCCAGGCTCATGTCTAGCGCATCATTGAGCTACGGAAAGGTTTAGCTTCAGTGCAACTGATTGCAGAGAATGAAAGGTGGCGGTCATCACGCTCTTTAAGCTGCGGCAGATGCCGTCGATTTACGATGCGTTTGCGTGTTAAAATCGACAGTTACGGCTCGTGAAGAAGTGGTGGATGGGGCCTTTACTGTGGTGCTCGGCTAAAAAGCCGGGTGGGGCGCTGGACGGACGACGAGATGGATTGGTGCGTCTATCATGCTGGTGGTCGTGTGTGATGAAGTTAGCGACAGTGTTGGGAGGGTTAGACTTTGAGGCGAATTGCTGCACGAGACCGGATGGTGGCGGTCACGATGCTGGTGAGGAACGACGACCTGCCGTCGGAGAAGTTCTGGTACGAGGTGTTACCCAACGAGGATGACAGTCATGGCGCGTGTGGAAGCGGTGGATGGAGTCCATCACAGATGGCGTGCGGCTAGAAATTTGGGCAATGCTGGAAGACCAGTGATACTGCTTGGTGTGTCTATGTGTCTATCTGGCTGGTGATCATGCGAGGCGAATGGCTAGCTACAAAGTTGCGAGTGTTCGGATGACTTGAGCGGCTACTACGATAACAGTGTTCATGGTGCGGTGTAATTGGGATGAGGGGTAAGTGGTATGGTTGCCGGTACTGTCGTGTTATGAAACATCACAGTGGAGAGGCTACTGTAGGTTGAAGCAAGCGAAGTTGAACAGGCGAAGTAGATCGGCGATCAAGCTTTATGACTGACTGGTGTTTTACTGGGGTGACGGCGGCATTGGGGTAGTAGTTTTGAAGTCACATCCCGCTGAGTAGCGCTCAGCAGCGTTCCAGGGGTTGATAAACGAGTGAAAATACAAGTACATGTCAGTTGCCGGCTCGGGTTCATTCAAAACTTCGAAACTCTGTCTGTGCTTCGTCTCAAGCAACCGCAGGAGCCCATACTGTATTTACTCCCCAAAGCGCTCCCGTGTTTCACACGCACTACAACACTGCCGAGTTTCTACAACAAGCCCTCTTCCTGTAGATGCAAAGGCAAGAAATGGCCGGGGTCTCAATTTTGAGATCCTGTAAAGCGTCGGGGAAGTTCTGGCATGCAGCGTCGTTCGTCGATCAAGCGTGCGGTTCGTGCTGCCAACACCAAGAACAGCAACGCTACATCCAAAACTAACCACGATAAAGCTGCCCGAAAGGTGGCTGCATCCGAAAGCCGAAGGCGATACCAAGAAATGGCCCGGGAGGCACGACAAGAACTAGCTCGACGAATGCTGCTTGCTCTCGCAGCAGATAAAACAAGGCGACGCAACTTTCACAAAGTATCGAACCGATTTGAATCGGACCGGCTGATGCGTCTCCAAGCTGACGTAAGTTTTCAGTTCATGTGTGACAGTTAGCAGCTCGCGACATAGCTGCAAGAAGGACCCCTCAGAAGGTACCGAGAGGTTTGTTCAAGTTAGCAATGTTAGATGTCGTCGAAAGGCTCGTCGTCGTGAGCGATGTCATTCAAGACATATAGGCGGCGAGCTAGCTACATTGGTAACAAGCAATTGAAAAACAAAAATATTCTTGTCATTGCTAAACAACCTAAAATTTGCCACTCTCCTTTTGTTTCTGTTTACTCCTGGGTTCACAAACTGGCTGGTTTAAATAGCTCGATCATGTGGACTGCAGAAACTACTCACTCTCCTCCTTTCGTCTCCTCCTTTGCGTGCCATTGATATGCTTGACCCAGCGAGCATGAGCAGCCTGACGGACACGTAACTCGTGCACCTCATGACCTACAGATTTTGTAGCTAGTCAATAAACCATTTAAACATCCATATAAAGATTTAAAACATCTCGTTGCATGCGTGGTTACGATGCAGAACCTTGGCGGCTTTGGCTGCGCGAGCATGTGCAGCTTGAGTCAGCTTCGTAGGACTGGCATGCTTGCTCTGTTGCGTCTATCCCACAGTTCCACTGGCATTCTGGCTCACAACTCGGCAGTGACTACTTCCGTTGACCCTGGATGCACGTTGAAGTAAAAACATCACCTTCCACGGCCAACCCAAACTCAATAGATATCGTTCCTTATTGTTGTACCTCCTTGCAACCTTCAGAACGATGCGAGCCAGAGCGTCCTGTGAGCAGAGCACACATACTTGATGCGGTCAACAGGCACCGCAGAACAACGGCTTTAGCTATAGCATTACCTTTAGCAGTTCTCTCCTTGCTCGATGCAGCAGTCATGGTCTTCATCTTGACCATCTTTGAAGACACTCTTGGATGAGACGGTTGGGTTGAAAAGTCGAACGGGGACGTCGGCCGAAACTATGTGGTGCACATAGTTTTAGGCGTCGGCCCCTTCAGCAACATTAAGTGCAGTGATAGTGGTAGTATAATTATAATACGTTTACCCAATACAAGCCCACTGGCCGCGCCCGCAGCAAAGCGAAACCCCTCAGAAGTGCTCGGCCATGGACCCTCGGCGCGCGTACTCGGAGCTGGTGGCGCTCGAGCGGCAGCTGCGCGAGCTGCTGCGCGCCAACCCGCTGGCGGCCCAGGACGCGCACGCGCTGCGGCGCCGCCTCACGCAGGCGGCCACGCGCCTGGCGGACGCCAGTCCGGCCTTCGCGGCGCACAAGGAGGTGGAGCAGGCGCTCTGGAAGCCCTGCTTCTACCGCCGCATCGAGGACTTCCGGCGGCGCATCCGCAAGGTACTGACATACGGTAATACCCCTCTCTATGACGATATCCTGACCTCTCTATTCTGCTACAGTACGCGGCCGCGGCGCAAGCGGATCGCAACGCACGCGAGCACTTTGCACGCGCATCCAGCGAGTTCCAAGCCTTCCTGACCGAGGCTGCCACCTTCTACGCGCATCTGCGGGACGTGTTTGCCCAGTGGCTGCAACGCAATTGGCGCCTGGCGGGCGCGGACGGCGACGCGGGCTCCAACGTCGCCAAATGCCGCCAGAGTTTGCATCGCTGCTACGTGTTTCTAGGGGACCTGGCCAGGTACAGGGAGCTGCACAGCCAGCGGGCCAAGAAGAACTTTGCAGCGGCAGAGGCGCTGTACCATCGCGCGCTGGCTGTGCTGCCTGAGAACGGCAACCCGCACAACCAGCTGGCCGTGCTGGCCACGTACGTGGAGGCCGAGACGGTCGCAGTGTATCGCTACTGCCGCAGTCTGCTCACGGCGCAGCCCTTTGGTACGGCCGAGGAAAACCTCGCGCTGCTCTTCGAGCGCAGTCGGCAGCGTCCGCTGGCCCCGCCCGTGACGTTCACGTCGGCGTCTCCGTCGTCGAAGGACAAGTCGGCCTTTCTCAAGAGCTACCTGCACCGTCTCACGCGGATGCACGGCATCCTGTTCGCCCTGTCGTCGCCACGCGGGTCGCCGACGGCTTCATCAGGCAGAGGCAGCGCCAGTGAGGCGTCAAGCCCGTGTATCCACGAGACATGGAGGCGCTGCTGTTTAAGGACATGTGGACGCTGCTACGTGCAGGTGTCGTGGGCGACGCGTTGTTGCTGAAGGTGGTGGTGACGAATATTTTTGCATCAGCCACGCTTTCAAGTCGCAGTCGTCGTCTGCGCCCATCGAGGACGCCCTCCGTCTCTCGCTTCGTACGATCACCAGCGTTGTGGAGTTCCTATCTGAAAACCTAGATGCCAAGACCAGGGCGAGTCTAAATGCCAATGGAAAGGCTGCGAAGGACCCGACTCTCTCGGCACTCCGACTTTTAGGCCCTGTGACGGTCTTCTGCGACTACCTGGAATTGCACCCGAACGTCCTGGAGGAGCTAGAACAGCTTTTAGCGCGCCATAGCAAGCAGCTGCCTGAAAGCAATGGTGATACAACGGAACAAGATGCCGGCAGCGACCACTTTTCTTCGGACTTTCTTGAGGCGTTGGCGAAGCTTGTTAACAACGCGCGCACGCGGGAGCTATACGCATCGCTAATCGTGGGTGCTGGGGTTGACACGCCGTCCATTGTTCGTGAAGAGCAGCACCTGCTGAAGGAAAACATGGAGCTTCGAGGTTTTGCTCCACTAGAGCAGAAGGGCTCTGTAGGCAAATGGCAGGACGACTGGGCACTACAGTCGTCGGCTGGTGCGTCAGCGGTGACACCACTGGGAGACACTGAAGCTGCAAAAATCCGTGCGTGGAAGCTGTACCACTTCGCTCGCTATCTGTGTGATGGCTACGAAGGCGATCCTTTGCTTTTCTGTGGTACCACAGGGAAATTCGCGACCACCCCGTGGTTGGAAAGGAGAATCCTCAGCAAGAAAACGGTACTTCGGAAACGGTTGCTTCGTTAAATCTAGGATTTCTTGCGAGTAGCAACACCAAGAAGCAGGTGGAGCAACCTCAGCCTCAGGAATACTTTAGCAATGGACAACGTGCTGGGATGGGTGCTGCCGTTGATGATGACGACGATTTTGATGACGAGGTGATCGTATTCCAGCCATCGCCAGCGATGAGAGGAATGTCGGGCAGCCAACCAACCAAGCAGCATGGCGGCTACATGGCCAACGCACCATCTCCGTTGGATACTCTGTCGAGTGGTGGTCCCTTCAGCCTGCGCGCTCCCAGTCCAATCTCACCGGCAGAAGACCAGGGACGTATGAGCACTATCAGCCAAAGTAGTGCGTTTGGTGGAGCTGATAATGGATCAATCGGGTCGTCACTTGGGTACCCAAGCTTCCACACGTTCAGTGATGCAGGCAGCTTTTCGGGACAAGGTCTACTGTCAGGCTGGGGTAACAGTACTAATGCCAACAGTGCTACCGGCAGTATGCTGGGAGGCAATCTAGGAATGGGCCTAGGCTTGGGATTCCGTGGCAACAGCGGAGCTGACACCGGGTTCATGATGCCCTCAACGACTTCGGGCTTCAACGGTGCGCCGAACCTCGAGCTTGGTAGTACCATGGGAGACAGCCGATCTTTTGCCCCCATGTCGGACTTGGCAGCCGTTGAGCGCGAATCGGCTCGGTACCAGCAGCGAACCTCAAGCTTGAGTGCGTTCCTGGGCTCGTCGACGCCAGCGAGCCAGAGCGACATGCAGGATCCGTCGCCCCCGCGTGCACCCACGCGCCCACCTCCAGGATTTGGTGGCCCCTCGAAGGGAGGCCAGCAGCAATCAGTGCACATGGCAAACTCGTACCTCAACCCTTAGATCTTCCCAGAATATCGACGACTGCGTGCTGCTTTGGGGACATCCTGAGCGAGGCTAGCGCTAGCTAGAGTGCGAGATGGACTGTCAGCCATTGCTCGATATGGTGACCACATGACATCAGCGGGGGTGGCTGGTTGGGAAAATAGTGACCGGTAGGACGAGGGATGGATTTTCAGCGATTAGTGACCAGGTGCCTAGACGCTGATCTTCTGACGACGTGGACCCTCCTCAGCGCGAAACACCAAGCGGCAGCAGTGAAGACGGATCGTTTCCAGCAGCCATTTTAGAACCACTCACCCTATTTCCAGCCCCGACACAAGCGACAAGCGGTAAGCGACACAAGCACGATTGGCGTGCACCCGCAGGCCTGTAATTGACATCCCGCAGAAACTTGCAGCTCTCTTCTACCCGATGCAGATTGAAACACGGCAGCTTCAGCTGACACAACCTGCTCTGATCGAGCAGCAGCCACGCGATCAACAAACTGAAAACCAAAAGAGAAAATCACGAACACCCAGGACGCTTGAATACAACCCCCGCACACAACACAATCAGAAAAAAGAAGATTCCATCGACGATCAAAGTTGGTAGCGCAGAAGCAAAACATCCATACGTAAAAAGCAACAACTCGAGCACAGCGTGCAGCTTCCTGCCACATGGCTACATTTTACCCCCTCCCAAGAATTGAGTCATTCGACCACCGGGACGCACCCTCCGCTCATTTAACAACTGTATCATCATGGGCTCCGCTGCCAGCAAGGCCGTGCCGACCGCTGTGACCGCACGTCGGACATCGCGCATCATCCGTACGAACGTCACTCTGGAGCAGCTCGTCGCGTTATCGCAGGGCCAGTCGACTCAGCAGCCGCCTCAGGTGTCCGGTATGGCTATGGAGACGTCCTCCACCCAGGGCTCCCATGTGGAGCTGCTGGAGATGCAGTCGGGACTGCTCGAGGACATCCAGCAGATTGAGGAGATGGACAAGGCCAAGTTCCTCGAGGAGAGCACACGCGCCTTCGAGGCGACGGCCAGCAGCCACCGCCCGCGGTCTCAGATGCCCGTGAGGCTCCCCACGGACCGGACGAACGCCGCGTCATCCACGGGCAGCGGAGGAGCAGACGAGGAGGCAGTCAAGGGACGACTGACGACCAGAGACTTGAGGACGCTACTGCGTCTCCATTACGAGAAGCCGCAGAGCTGGACCACCGAGGTGCTGGCCGAGAAGTACGGGATGGAGGAGGACGTTATGCGCAGCATTTTGAACAGCGTGGGTCCGCCCAATGTGCTGCCGCCGCGAGGAACGTCGGAACACCCCCTGGGTGTGTGGTTTGACGCCCCTGGGACGCTGACGCCGCAGTCAGAGCCGAAAGAAGGACATATTCATTAGCAGGTGCTTATAAAGTGCGAAGCCTCTTCACAGTAAAGAAAGTTGTGTGATACCAACTCGACTGACTCGGCACTTGCTGGTGATGTACTAGAGAAAATGCCTTGTCGGAGCCCACTCAAAACGTAGATAGTTTTTTTCAAGCTCGCTTGAACAGGTATCAGAACGAGCGAGACTACTTGTTCTCTGGCAGACAAAACGCAAAAATTACTGCAGCAAGAGGAGCGGCCGACAAGTAGATTTTTATCGCTGTCTGGGGCTTTCAGAGGGTTCCAACTGCTTGCCGTCAGTACATGCATTTGATCGCCCTTCCTAGAAAAAAAAGGATAGGAAATGCCGGCACCAATAGTGGTGGAGCAGGTGCCGCCACACCTCGCTCCGTCACACATCAATAGATCTGCCCATACATGTGGCAATACGTTGTCCACAAGGCTCTTTGTGCGTGGAAACGGCTCCAACTCAACAAATAATCTAAATATTAAATGCTGCGGCGGAAAATACTCCATTCATCTGGTGCTCGCGTTAATAGTGGCTTATACAAAAATGCATCACAAGTGCGAGCGCTGCTCGCCACTGCCCATTATCGCATTTGTAATTGCACAGAATAAATTCCGCTTCAAGATCCAAGGGATGGATGGATGAGGATTGATTCGAGCTGCGACACTAGTGTTTGTGATTGCCCACACTTTCCAACCAAGCGCCATACTCATTGACGGACGGTGTATCGATACCGACGATTCAGCTCACCTCAACCTCTACGCGCTTCTGCTGCATCCACTGCATGTACGGTGTCTACTTGATGTTCATTTTTTCGGGCTCACGATACTTACCATTCTGCAAAAATCGCTCAAACACTTTTCACGACCGAGTGTCTCGTCGTCAACGCATACTTGGAGGTTGCTATTTCACTACTGCTGCATACTGCTGATGCTCACCGCGTAATCACTCCGAAATGCCTCGTGTCACGAGCAAGGTTGGTGCTACGGTTTTCCCGTGTTTGTGCTGGGCTGCTTGAGGTGGCATAATTTGTGGTGCTAATCATTACGACCAAGCACAATTCTGGAATGCGAATAGTGTGCCAGCTCGCTTTCGTGCTAGTGACTCAAATGCCGGCAAACTGATGCTGTGGATGATCGTGCTGCTCTGCTTCTGGGTGGTGCGTTTCAGCATGCTGCTGCAAATGCTGATGGTCGTTCCTTTTTTCTTGCAAGCGTCGACTTCACATTTCACTTTGATTTGTCTGCCGTGGCAACCGTTGACTTTAGAACTCGTGGAAAGTCGTCCGCGAAGGCCATTCCCTCGCAATGATGATTTTGCATGGTCTTGCCGAAGCTGTCGCGACGAATTTGGTAACGAGGGCAGACTGCGGCAGCACCGATACTTCAAACGAAAATCGCACGTCAGGTTCTGCTGAGGTATGTCGGGTATTGCTGCCTGCTTGCTTAACCGCCAAGATACCAGCATTCGTGTGATGATGACCTTATCACCTTGGACGCACGTTAATAGGGTTATGAAAATGGTGTAATAAGGTGTACAGTAGTTGCAGGAAGAAGAAGTTTATAAAGATAATTTAAAAATAAAAAGAAGAGATCAATACCCACTCATATCGTTCCAATCATTCATGCTGCCTTGGAATAAGCGACAGCAGACGTTCATCAATGGGGGCGAGCAAGTCCAAGAAGGCCTCACTGCACCACACCGACATCCCGAGTCAATGAACGGAACCCAATTCGATCCTCGCGGGTATTGAGATTGTCTACTTTGGAAAGTCAAGTAGAAAAGAAGGTACTATAGAAATGATCCTGTGTAAGTACGGTCTTGATTTGAATGTGAGAGAATGAGCATTATCATATATACCAGAAACTCCCGTACGCTCACATCCATGGTTTATGGGACTCTATCCGCGCTAAAGTGTCTTATCTATAAGTTTTGGCTCATCCTCAAAATAGTAAAGTATCACTATCAATAGGACACAACACATTCTGTATACGAGGTATATATAATTTGGATGAAAGGCAATGAAGGTGTTGATCGAGCGATGACATGCAACCAGGGGTTGGCAGTACTGCCACTTTTTCTCAACTACTGCCAGTAGTTTGCCAGTGCCATCTTTCTAACTACTATAGTAATCAGTAGCTTGATTTCGTTCTTCTGACTACTGCAGTAGTAGTGCTGTAGTACTGCCGAACTACTATCGAAAAATCGCACTTAATAACAAGAATTGTTCACATTGTGTGGTTGGTGCATGTGTACACCATCTGTAGGTTTGGTAAAGTTCATATTATCGAGTCTGCATGCCTTCCTATTGGTAAAAATCTCTTCTGGTTCTCGGCAGTACAAAACAGCACTATCGGACCAGTGAAGCTAACTACTGGTTACTGTCGTAGCAGCAGCTCATAAATTCTGCAAACTACTGGCTACTACAGTAATAGTACTGCTACTACAGTACTGTTTTGTACTGCCAGACAAGTTACTGCTAACCCCTGCATGCAACACTCCGATGCCACCAGCCTTGAGGACCCCAAGGGCGGTGTGTGGCTGCTTTATCAACTGCTTCAACTTCTCTGCCGCTGACGTTCTCGTTGTCGACATTGTCAAACGTCCTCTCTCAAACGCCTCGTCCCTGTAGCGATTGCAACTTCTGTGAACTTCAAACCTTTGAAGCTCACTCGCTTCCAAGTGCACGTTGCTCATTCACTGGTTCCGAATGACCGCTTAACCAGCTCCGTACGATTCCAAGAGCGAGCCCAACGCTGATGCCAAGTTCCTGGCCGAAATGGTCGCTACCATCTCTGTGTCGTATAGGTGCCCATTCGTTTGCAGAGCTCTTGCTGCTCGCAATCTCCTGGGCCTGGAGGATACAATCGGCCTGTCGGTGGTTCACCCAATCTTCCAGAAGACTAAGCCCAATGACGACGGTGATACCCGTTTAGACTGGGTCTTTGTGGACCCTACACCAACGATGATTGAGGCCAATGGCAAATAAGTCTCCACCAAGGCCTGCATCCCTGACACTGTAAATCATGTTAAGTCCGCCCGAGACTTGAACTAGAAGGTGGGACCCAGCCCCACGCAAGTTCTCGGTGCCTGTGCTGTTTTATTTTTCGGTGGGGGACACGAAGACGCAGGCCATTGTGTCGGAGGAATCGGTGGGATTCTCTGAAGTTTGGACTTGGGATTTCGCGCACTTGTACCCGGAGGAATTGAGGACGGAAATTGATGCCGCGTAGTAGGCGGCGCCTACGACGATATGATGGCCGAGGTTAGTGTGGGCTTCTTTAAGAAAAAGTTCGCCAAGACACCGGAGGATGTTGATAAGGCTATTGCAGATGCTTACGAGGGCTTTGCCCGTCTGGATAAACTGTTGGCTATGCAACGATACCTCGGAGGCAAGGGCATCACGGAGGCCGATGTTCGAATATTCCACTTCTTGCTTCGTCAGGATACGTACCAGGCGAAGAAGGATTTGCCACTTGACGGAGTTCCTGAACATTATTGGGGTGAGTGTTGCAACCACGGGAGTGAAGGCTTTCACAGGTACGATTGAGCATGCATTTGTGAGAGGGATGAACAGCTATCGAAAGCTGTCGCCTGCATAATCCTATTGCATCGTATTGTGAATGTTAGCGCGCGGTATCTCTCAAAAGGTTCAAGTGATCCTGTTCGATGGACTGGCCACTATCCCTCAGTATCACCATCACGCAGAACTCGTTACGTTACATATAATTGCGGGCGTTGCTTACATTGCTGTCGTCGAGTCCGAAGAGTCTAAGTAAGCACTGGCACGCTATTGCTCAGGTACCTCGTGAAAGGCTTGCTTGATGGCACTTTCTGCTTAATTACAAAGTCTCATTAGCACATGTAGAACAGTAGTGTCGAACCAATAACGAAGCTTTTAGCCCACTTGACTCGTTTCTCTTCAGTTGAGACTTCTTCGATTTAGTGAATTCTTTTCCCGCGGCATGGAAGGATGAACCGCTGAGGCCAAGACCTTGCTCGCAAAGTACTTCTCGATTTCGTCAACCATCCACCACTTGCGTGGTTCGTGTTTTCTCCGTCTTTATGTTGTTTTTACAGTCACCAGCATTTCCTATAATCCAAGCTGAATTTCCACCAATCGCGCAGCCGCACCCTTCCGACCAATAACCCAACAACCACATTGCAATAACCCGCAAGAAATGGCTGGAAGCGCGACCCCGGAGCCCGCCGCGCCGCCCGTGGCGGCCTCTCCGAGCGAGGAGGAGGTCGCCAGCATGCACCACTTCATCGAGAACGCACTGGACCTGCTCGTGAAGGTGCGAATCCCCCAGTTTGGCCGCATAATGGACCCATTTCCTGCCCCTACATGTTGACCCATTTTGATTTTGATTCCAGGGCAATGCCAAGAGCTACCAGTACCTGATCCAGCAACTCACGCTGGCCTCGGCGCCCGTGGCCACGCGTCGCAAGATCTTCCGCGCCTTGCCGCGCTGTATCTCCACCATGGCCAAGGAGCCGAGGGCCTACCGGGCGCTGCTGGACGTGCTGTTCAAGTTCGACCTGCTGGCCGCCGACTCGGCCGAGGTCGAGGACTACACGGGCTTCGTGGTACACTTGGTGTCCTCCAACACAGTGTACGTGGTGCCCACACTGCACATGCTGGTGCGCAACTTCTGCCGCCCGCAGCCGCACCAACTGCCACCAGCGCTGAGGACTTTAGCTCAGGAGAAGACCCAGGAGACCAAAACTGCCGGCGGCATCGCCGTTGGAGGTTCCTTTGGAGCTGCAACAACGGTGACGCCTGTTGCAGAGCCTGTGAAGAAGGGCCTGACTCTGGACGAACGCATCCAGGCGCGCTTTGAGGCGGCGCACCGGACGATGGAGCGGGTGCTGGCGCTGGTGCCCACGGCCGCCAACTTTCTGTTCCCGGTGCTGTGTGAGCACTTCCCGCACAAGCGGCTGGATGCTGACACACAGGTGGCGTATCTGCACAATGTGCTGCGTGTGACCAGCTACGTGAGCGGACTGCGTGAGCGCGTGCTCGGATTGGTGATTGACCAACTCGTGGCCATCGATGTGGAGATTAAGCTGGACGAGAGCGAAGAGGATGTCTTTACGATGGACGACTTCATGGACGACGACTTGCTTCCGCCCGATGACGCCGCCCACCAGGTTGATGAAATGGCGAACAAACTCGACCGAATGATGCTTGTAATGTTTGAGCATATCGAGGAGTTTTCCACTGCTGCTCCTTCTCTTCCTGCTATTTCGGATGCGATAGATTCAGCGGAGGTGAGTAAGGAAGAAAAGGACGTGGACGTGCATCACGCGGCGGTGATGTTCAAGTACTTGCTCAAGGTCTTTGAACACTCCATCTTGAACACGCACCGGTCCAAGTACCCGCAGTTCTTGCTGTTCTACGTGTGTCGCATGGATCCACAGTTCCAAGACGTGTTCATTTCTCAGCTGCTGGCTACGTCGCTGGACCCACAGATGCCACCTACCACGCGCCAGAGCTGTGGTGCTTACTTAGCCAGCTTCCTCGCGCGTGCCAAGTACATTTCCGTGGCCTATCTTCAAAAGGCGTTGTATCATCTGCTTAAGTGGCTTCACGATCAAATGGACGTTTATGATGAAGTGCATCAGAAACTACAGGAAGAACAGGATGCCAGAAACGCCGAAAGTGCAGCTGAAAGGGATGAACGCTTGCTAGAGGCGCCCGAGACGTTAGAATCGAGCGAGTCGCGCGGTTTCCAGGAGAGTATCTACATCTCAACCTTGCAGACCGTGTGCTATTTGGTGTGCTTTCGCGGATTGGAAATTGCCTGCAGTGACGATGGAGCAGGCTACGAGTTCCTGCGCAGTCTTGGCTGGGAGCGATTGCTGGTCACGAACTCTGGCTACTGCCCGTTGGCATTTTGCCAGCAGACCGTTGCCACCGAGTTCCTGAACTTGGTGGAGACTCTCGACTTGGTCTCTGAGCCATGTCTCGAACGCGTTGACCAGGCAGTAGGCCTGGTTTCTGCCTCTACCAATAAGTCTGCCAAGTCAATGGAGCGCTCGAAGAAGCCCACTGCGTCGTCAGCCTCTGTTGCCACGCTGCTTGGACAGAGACAGCCGCTCGAGACGTTTTTTCCGTTCGACCCATACCTTCTTCGTCGGTCGTTCAGGTACATTGGCCCGCTCTATTTGTACTGGAAGCACGCGGACCCGACGTCGAGTGAAAACTGCGACGCGATGGAGACTGTCAAGGCAACAATTCCCCGCTTGCAAGAGGATGCCGAAGATGAAGAGGATAATGACGATGGTAGTGAAGGCGAAGACGCTCTCGGAGACGAAGACGTGAGCATGGCTGGCAGTGTGGAAAATGTTCCTGGGTTGGCCACGGCCTCATATCGTGCAGATAGTTACATGGGTAGCCTCAGTCGCTCCTATAACATGTCGGTAGGATCGTCCTATGAAGGTGAAGGCTTAGTTGACGAGGAGCACACCCCAGTTAGACGCCCGCTTCCGTCGCGCACCACCTTCGACCCATCACCAGCGCTCTCGGCGAGCTCGCCGCCTCACGACTGCCTCCACTAGGTGCAACTGACGCTTTCACACTCGGTGGCTTCGATGACGAGGAAGAGGACGGCTTCTAGAAACCAGACAATAAAATATAGGCAATAAGTATGTTAGCAAGTCACTCCCTTCCTCGCATCAGTGCAGTGGCAACGAGCACTCGCACAACACCATATATTGAACCGAGCTGATTCCGTGTAAGGTGCCAGTAATTGAAGGTGTCGGCAACAACACTAGGCATGTTAAAGTGAATACCAGACTGACCCCATGCGTGTGACCACTTGTTAAATCCGTCAGCCTTTTCAGCCTTGATACACAACACGAGCTTTGTCTAGACGAACACCAATCCAAGCACCGCTTTGAAAACGAGATATATTATTTAGCCAATTGGTGGTGAATATATATGAGAAGGTTCAATGAAGACCTTGCTCTGGCAGACCGAAGCAGAATCAAACGCAGGACCTCGACGAAAGTGTGGTGCCATGACTGAAGGAGGTGCGCGATTCATTGCCGGCTCTTTACCGTCGATTAAGCTGAGCACGCAGCTGCTCGTTTTCGTCTTCGAGCTTCACCATCTTGGGAACGACCTCCGAGTCCACTTCCGCGATCTGGTTCTTGAGATGGTGGTTTTCCTCACGCAGACGTGAGACCTCTTCACGCAGATACGTGTTGATATCCAGCTGCTGCTCCAGCGACTGCTTAGCCTCCAACAGTGCATCTTCCACTTCAAGCTGCTTGACATGAGCCAAATCTGCTTGCTCCTGCATCATGCGGTTGCAGTCATCCATAATCTTCTCCACTTCCTGCTCCTTCTGGGCGATCTCGCTTTTCTTCGATTCCAGCGAGGCCTCGTAGCTGGAGATCTGGTCCTGACTGGCCGTCACCTGTTCTTGGCGCTTGCGTAGCGCCTCCTCATTCTTCTCGAGCTGAGCCCGCAGCGCCTGCATCTCCTGTTCGAACTGCTCCTGCTCCTGTCCCTGCTGCTGGTTCTGCGCCGTGCGCAGCTTCTCCTGCTCATTTAGCAGCTCTGATATCATCTGCTCGTCCGCAGCTCGTTGGCTCTTGACGTTCTGGAGGGCTGCCGTCTGCGAGCTCAGCTCCTGCTGCAGCTTAACGAGCCTCGTGTCGATGACGCGGCGACTGGCCAGCATATCCTCATGCTGCTGCACCCTGCTGTCCGTCTCCCGCGCCATCTTGCGCTCGTCCAGCAGCCCCGTGAGCTTGGACATCTGCGACTGCAGCACCGTCTTCTGCTCCCTCTCCAGCTTCAGCGCGTGCTCAAAGACCGTCCCCGAGCGCTTGGCGTCCTCTTCCTCCGTGAACGTGCGGGTGTACGCCGTCAGCGGCGACCACTCTCCACACTGCCGGGCAGCCTCGTACACCACTCGAGCGCGGAACACATACGTCTACAATTATGACAATAATAGCGTTAGCATTTGTACATTTTTTTAGCAATTTTGTTTTATACAGAACAACGAATCAGATGCTCGCCGCACCGTATTGGGCTTGAGGCCCTTGACGGGAACATCTTGCTGGAGAACAGCACCGAGTCGTTCCACGAGTAGTAGACGTAGCCGTGCTCGCTGTGGCTCTGCGAAGTGGCCGTAAGAAAATAACAATAACAATAACGCGTTAGAATATTGCGAAAAACCGAGGGAAAAAATAGGTGATAGAAAGCGAGAGACCGACCACTTGCAGCTTGCACTCGGCCTCCCCGTCCTGCGGCGGCGGCTTCTGCGCTCGCAGCGTGATGGACTGGTCGGTCTTGGCCACCACCTCGGGCGGCGGCAGCGTCGGCAGCTCCGGCATGACGGTGAACTGCATAACTTCGCTTTCCAGTCAAAAAGTACTTCAGCTGGCTGCTGTTTAGTTCGTGGCTTTTGGCTGCAGTTTGGCGTTTGACGCGAACGAAGAAACCCTCAAGTGGTCGTACTTAGTCGGATACAATATTCAGGTTAGCTGTCGCAACTATTCCGCCACTTGTTGTCAATTTCAGGTTACGAGCTCTGATGTCCTCCTGCAGCCGTAGCGTCCTCCTCATGTCCTCCTCCTGCTTCCAGCTGCCAAATTGGAGCATTGTTTTACCAGCGCATGACGCGGCTCTGCGCCGGCAGGTCCCAGACGAAGGGGCGGCCCGGCACGGGCGGCAGGTCCTTGGCGTCGGCGTCTTCCACGATCTCCTGCTCGGCCTGGCCCTCCCACTCGAAGCGCACGTTGTGCGTGGCCGCGTGCTGCAAGATGAGCTGGTCGCGCGCCTCGTGGGTCGCGGACATGGCCGAGCGCGTGCCCGTGGGGTCGTAGCGCAGCACGGCCGGGTTCTTGTTGCCGGGCGAGCCGCGCTTGGCGTCCGCCGGGATCTCGGCGCGCGTCTGCACGGGGATGGCCGGGTGCACGCCCACCTCGATGGGGAAGCGCATGCGGCGGATGTCGCGCGTGTAGTAGTTGGTGTTGTAGATGCTGTCCTTGGAGTCGGTGGTCGGCACGAATACGCCCTCGGCCTGCTTGTCGGGCGACGGGTAGCGGAAGCCCTGCGACACGGCCGGCGACTGGTTCACCTGCTCCGTGCCCGTGGCCTCCGTGAACACCAGCAGCTTGCGCAGCTACAGAGCGACAGTACCAGTCGTAAGCATCAACAGACTTTTAAAGTCTTTCTACTATTACCACGGAGGGAGAGACACGGATGGACGCACCTTGTTGCGCAGGTCTGCCGGCAGCAGCTTCTGGTACTCGAACTTGACGAAGGGCTTCCACGCTTCCTTGCCGCTCATGGTCACGACTTCCTCCTTTACTTGGTAACAAGCCTGTGGTAGCACCCTCAGAATGGCTCGAGCTCCCACACCGCACGTTTACTTAAATGCAGCAATCATTAAAAAACAAATTTGCAAACCTATCCATAGCAATTACAAATATAACCACTGATTAATAGTACCCCCTCCGGATCTACTAGTCCGCGTCTCATTCCCTCTTTGTCGCATGGCCGAGCGCCAGTACGCCGAGGCGCTGGCGGCGGCCGAGCAGGCGCAGAGCTGCGAGCGCATGGGCGAGGCCTCCCGCGCCGTGTCGCTCTTCCAGCAGGCGCTGCGCATCCTGCGCCGCCTCTCGGTGGTCGAGTCCGCGGCCCAGCGCGCGCGTCTGCAGCCCACGATCGCCGAGCTCAACTCGCGCGTGCAGAAGCTGCAGCAGTCGAGCGACTTTTTGCTGGCGCGGGCCATGGCGCAGCACCAGGAGGCCAAGCGCCAGGAGGAGACAGACCCTGTGCAAGTTGATATCTTCGTAGACAGGTACCTCGCGGCCGCCGAGAGCTACTTGCAGGCGCTGAACGCGCTGCCCGCGACGGAGACGGCGGCCAGGGACGCGGTGCGGCAGCAGCTCGAGTACGTGATCGAGTACGTGTCCAGACTGAAGGAGAAGGCGGCGAGGCCCAAGAACTGCGTGGACAAGCTGCAGTGGCCCGAGGCGCCGCTCAAACAGGCCGAAGTCACGCCCTCGTACGCGTCGGCGGTGACGGCAGCCGCCGTTGCAGTGCAGGAGCTGGAGGAGGAGAAGCCGGGCGCGGCCTACACGCTGCAGGAGCTGGATGTGCTGCGCAGGTCGTCGAGGATCAACGGCCACCTGTTCGTGCCCTGGCTGGACGATTTGGACGCTCACGAGAGGTTTAGTCTGCCCGAGCCGTTTGAGGACCCGGATGGACATGTGCCGCTATCAAACAAGCAGCAGAAGAAGGACGTGACGTGGATGAGACCCAGCGAGTATGCGGCCAAATGCGGCCACGCGCCGGTGATGATTGCGCAGGGCGGAGTGAACCCGCTGGTCGTCAAACAGGATATCGTCACGGACTGCTCGTTTGTGGCGTCGCTGTGCATCGCAGCAGCGTACGAACAACGGTTTCAGAAGAGGCTGATCACGAACATTATCTTCCCGGCAGACCCTCGGACCAAGCAGCCCGTGTACAACCCCTTCGGGAAGTACGTGGTCAAGCTATGGGCGAACGGGTGCCCCGCAAGGTGGTCATTGATGATTTGCTGCCAGTCAGCGCCACATCAGGAAAATTGTTGTCGAGCTGCACCACACGCAATAATGAACTTTGGGTAAGTCTCATTGAGAAGGCGTATTTGAAGCTGAACGGAGGCTACGACTTTCCCGGAGGAAACTCGGGCATCGACTTGTTCGCTCTCACTGGGTGGATTCCTGAACGTGTTCCCGTTGCTGAGCTACTTGATGCGCCGAGCAAAGAGGAACGGCTTTGGGAGCAACTCAAGAGTGCTTTCCATTACGGGGATTGCATCATCACAATGTCGACCGGAGACATTCCCAAGCAGGAAGCCAAAACGATTGGTCTCGTGCCTATGCACGTGTACGCCGTACTGAACGTGTATGAACTTACAAGCTCGGAGTCTTCTGGTGATAGTAAGAAGACGCGGTTGCTCCAGGTGAAGAACCCGTGGCGCAAATTGAGCTGGAGGGGTCCGTACTCGCGCCATGATAAAACACGGTGGAATAGCGCAATTGGTGACGAACTACGTGCGTATCAGCATCAGTTCTACGGGGCCGAGGAGACTGAATTTGGCGAGGAAAACATACAACAAGATGATGGTTTGTTTTGGATCGATTTCGAGTCGGTGAAGGCGTACTATGAGAGCTTGTACATGAACTGGAACCCCGAGCTCTTTCCCTACAAAGGAGTGTGCCATGAACACTGGCCAGTAGAGCTCGGCCCTGTGAATGACTCTCTCACGCTCGGTTTCAACCCGCAGTATTCTCTCACATTCAGCAATAACTTCCCGTCCGAAGGGGCAGCTATGTCAGCGGGATCATGCACTGTGTGGGTACTGCTTTCGCGGCATGTGAGCACAATCGAACGTGATACGGACTACACCAATCAGCAATTTCTCACTCTACATGTTTACCGAGGTGCACCTGGGAAACGCGTGTTTTACAATCACCGCGCTGTATCAAGAGGGACATACAGCAACAATCCACACACTCTCGTAAGTCTGGACTTGGATTTAGCAGGGGCTCAGAACCGACGTTCACGCTCGTGGCTTCACAATACGAGAAATTTGCAGCGCTCGACTACACATTGTCTATCTTCTCTACACGACCATTCACATGTGAACCCATTCCACAACTTGCGACGACAGCACCGACATCCATCGTGATTTCAGGTACCTGGGACGCTGCTTGCGCTGGTGGGCGTCCCTTCTACTCGACTTTCATGGACAATCCACAAGTCCACCTTCAGTTGCAGAAGCCGTGCCGCTCGCTGTTTTTGTTTCTTGAGACAGAAGCTTTCTTTTCCAAGGACTCGAAAGCTGCTGGTTTCCCGATCAATTTGCGAGCAGCGCTGCACACGCGTGAGCGAGTATGTGAACTTCATTCCGTTAGCAACGACACCTCGGAGAATGGGGAACATCTGAAGTTTCTTAGCTCGGGTGAATACCGACCAGGATTTTGCTTTATTGAGGTAGAGCCAGCTGTTTTGGCTTCAGGTCTGGCAGACATCGTGCTTATCCCGTCCACGTTTGAACAAGCTGTTGTGGGCAAGTTCACATTACGCGTGGTAAGCGATCCTCCTGCAGGTGCCAGTATCGCTTATCGCCAGATTCCTCTCGAAGGGCACGGTATGGAACTCACTCGGCTGAATGGCAAATGGGACGCGCAAACGGCTGCGGGTTGCTCCAATTACGGCCGCTACACCTTCAACCCCAAGTATTTAGTGCATGTCACACAGGAATGCGAGATGCTGGTGCGGTTGCTAGTTTTGAACGCAGAAACCGACACACAGACAAGCCAGTCTCCGACGGAGGGGCCATCCATTAACGTGTCTGTGTTTGAGAGTACCTCAGAAGGCGATCTCCTCCTTTCCACTAATCCGAAAAAAGCATTTCCTGGCGCAACATCAGCCCAAGGCATGTATGTGAGTGGAATTCCCAGCGGTGTTATTGCGAAAGCCTCCCGACGATATTCCCGGGCTGGTATATCGTACTTCCATCCACGTTTGAGCCACAAGAAGTGGAATTCGAGCTTCGACTGTATGCATCTGCCCACGTTGATGTGTGCGCGCTATAATGAGACGGGTGCTGGAGGGCAAGTCGCTCGCCTACAAAGGACACGCGCATTGTGAATCGGCGTTGACGTGGGGAAATATGAACCAACCGTGTGCAGAAACTTGGAAAAGGTGATATCAAGAAGCACCCAGCAAGAAGTCAAAACTATTGCCACTCTCGATTCGTCATCGGAAATGCTCTACGATGTCAATTTGTAATACTTCAAGTAGAAAACTTGTTGGGACATGGAACGCAACAGCGTCTCGCTTGGCTTGCATTTTGACGCAGAAAGCAAAATGTTAAGCCAAGCATGTTGAAGGTGGGAAGAGGGACGGGGAATAACAGTGTTGTCTGAGAAGTGAATTGAGTTGGGAGTCTTACGGGTTCATTCACGCCGCCTCGCACGATGCGAGTCGCATCTGTTGTACTGTAACTTTAAAATGCCCGACTCGGGTTTCGACTTACCGGATCAGGCGAGATGGGAAGACAAAAGGAGGCACGTCATCTGCGACTCGGCACATTGCGACCAACGCCTTCGCCGACTTCGATCCGACCAGACATAAGACGACCGAATTTAGTTGCTAGAGGAACGAAGTCGACCGACCCATTGTCGGATTTGCCTCCGAATGCCTCCAAAGGAGACGATGGTTCTAGGTGACACTTCCTCGCCTTTGACGTGCTTCCAAACTGGACCCGATATTGGCCGAGGTTCTGTCAGAAAAACTCAGCGTTCGGAAGGACTAAACCATCCTGCTACGAACGGCAGCAGCGCTATCGTGAGAAGCAGCGGCTGTACGTGGAACTTCTCGAGAAAACCGTGATCCAACTTCGTGTGGTTGTGGACCAGCAGCTTGTCAAACGCCACAACGCCAAGAAATCTGGTTTGAACAACGAGCTCTTAGCCATGCAATGCAAGGCCCTTGCGAGAGCTTCAGTGCTATCGGCCGCCGACGTGGTCGAAATAATGAAGGAGTGTATGCTGTCATTTGGAGCTGGTTCGCGAGAGCAGCAGGCAAGCTTCCTCGAGTCATCCATGCGCAGCGACGTGCAATATGGCGACTTGGTAGGGCGGGACAGTATTTTTGAGCAGTGGCTGCGCTTTGATGCGAATTTCAATGATTCCTCGCCCAGATTTGAGGAATGCAAGTTCAGTGCTGACTTCTTGGAACGCGACCTCACCATGGGACACGTCAGTGCGGTGCTGGTGGTTCGACTGACTCATTTGTGCTTGGCCGGCATCTTCCCCAAAGCTCTTTCTGACACACGTCTGTGTGGCAAGCTGCTGAACTCGATGGTGCGATTGCCGATGACTGCTTCTTTTCAATTTGATGAGCATGGTAAAATTTGCCGTTACGACCCCGTCGTGGATTTTGTGGCCGGGCTCCAACAAGTGCTGGAGAACTACCAAGATGTCATGAACGTGCTGAAATCGGCCAATATCGACCCGTTCGGGCAAATCCGTGAAAACCAGGCCTCCGGGTTTATTGGCACGACTAACGCGAACTCGTGGAGTAACTACCAGCGCCAATACCGTGCTGAGTGGGGCCGTGGTTACTGTCGCTCCACTAGCACCCACCCCGACGAGCGACTCTCGGTGGCCTTTCTTTTAAATGGTGGAGGTGCGCTAGCTGCAGGCACGAGTGAGCAAGCTGCGGTATAAATTTGCGCTGTCAGTAACACCTAGGACTATGTAGGTTTTATTCGAGCGCTCGCTCCACGTTAGCAGACTCAATCATCACTTTTGATTTACAACTGCGCTGGGGACAATCACACTGAAACACACAACGTTTAACTGCACGGCACTCGCGTAAGGGCCGATATGGAACAGGCTCGAACAATGAAGTTGTGACTCCGCTCTTGGTGGAGAAAGATGGAGCGTCATTGAGTTTCGACTAAAGCAGTTGGATGAAAACTACTACGATCGCAGCCACTGCAATTTTAAGAGCATCAGCACTTTGTGCCGCATCATTGAGCGCAGTGGTAGACAAAGCAACAGTTGGCACCACCGTTGAGTTCGAGTTGTTTGACCCCGACTCTGAGGAAGATGACGATGCTGGCACGGTGGAGGTCACCGACAAGCCCTTTAGATTGCCTGCATCTTCATGCGCCAACACCGGTCAATGAGGTAGTTGCGCCATCACCCCATTGGAAAATGGTGCCGTCATGCTGCGTAGTGTGGCCCCATGAAGTGTGCATTCCATCAGATCGTGTGACGACCTCTGTTGTAGAGGTGGTCATCCAGTAGCCAACTTGCTCGAGAATATCGACGGAACTGGTTTCGGGTCGACGTAGATCATGGGCTTCGTAGGCATCGCACTATCCGTCAAGTTTCCGACATTCCCGATGGATGACACAATGACTGCCGGTTCAGCACCAAAGAGCGGAGATGTGGAGACAGGAGTAGCTGAAGCCTCTGCTGGAGCTGGCTTGGTGACGCGCTCGAGCACAATCGTTGTGCCATTCGTCGTATTGGTGGTTTCGCGCAGGATTGATCCACCGCCGTTCACGATCGTCAATTCCCACGTGGTGGTGGAGCCGTCAGACCTAGTGAAGCTTCCGAGGCTCGTTGTGCAAATTTGAAATTCGGCGGAGACAGCAGTGACGGCAACGGCAAAAGACAAGAGAAGTCGGTAAAGGCGTATCATGACCACACGTGCTTGGAAAGAGTTCTTGCTGGGAGCTGGGATATTTCAACAGTGAGTCAGGTGTAGCGTGCCGATCGCTCATCGGATTAATTAATTCAGCAGCTAAGCGGTTGGCCATTTCGGGGTGCCCAGAACTTGAGGCCGTCAAAGCAAACACATGACAAGGTCCAACTGGCCTTCCACTGAGCATGTGCATCATTAACACCAGAACGAGTTACGGATACTCATGTTTGATAAGCTTCTCTCGCAAAAAGCTGCTGAAGTTTTCCCTGACTGCAGCAGGGTGTGGTTAGATTCTGAACAGTCGATACCAACGGTAAGGATTACAAGCACGCCTTCATGTTGTGCTTGTGTCAGCCCACCAGAATAGTTTTCCAGCGATTAAATTCGGGCGCGAGAATACATTTATTCTATCTTTTCGACTCCCAAAAGCTCCTTCAGAATGTCGTATGTTGTCAAGCTGATGCCAGTAGATACAGGACTCTGCGACGACACAGCAGCAAACAAGATTCCAGATGAGTAATCTATGAAACACATCCGCGGTTGAGCAAACCATGGTATATGGCCCTGCAGTGTGACTTACTCGCAGCCAATTAACGGATACGCCCTTGAAAAGCCCTCGCCATCCTTCACGCGCCAAAATGATCCGTCCGGTTGAAATTACACCGTTATACCCCAATTTCGCTTGCGAGCCGTGACATAGCCGTCCGTCTGGATGCGACGTCGGATAGTGTCCATCGGGTAAGTACCTGGCGCCGATAGCAGTAACAACAGATAGATTGAGTAAGCAGCACATCGACTTCTGCATACTCAGCACACAGTCTAGTCTTACTTGTTTGTGCAATGCATGCTGCAAAATATGAACAAACAAACTTGGTAAATGGGTTCAGCCGTGGGTCAGGAGCGTCGTTGCCAAATTTTCGCTCATACCGCCGGCGCTGAAACTCGAGCGTCTACAGACACCATAATACCGTTAGTGAAAAACACGAATCAAACAAGCTAGCTGGCTATGCGGATAAATACCCAAATCTTAAACCGCTCATTCAGCGAGAATCCGATGCCTGTGTAGGGCAAGGTCCCCAACAATGATGGCACGAGTCCGCGAGAAAACGAGCGAGCACCCCCTTCCTTGTACATGGTCACAACAGCCTCGTAGATACTGCGATACCGGTGGTGTCCTTGCTGAACCATGTACCGCGCGCGCAAGATATCCAGTGGGTAGGCCACAATGAGCGAAAGTCCGCCAGCCAGCGAGCCCGCCGTCACGAGCTGAATGTTGCTGAGCTTGGGCATGTCCTTCAAGCCGTCCCGCTCCGCCTTGCGAAAGTTGTACGAGTGGAATTGATGCCGGAAAAAGTCAAAGCCCGAGTGCTGCAGTCCAGCGTACGGGATGACGCGCAGGATGTTGAGCATGTTGCCTCGAAAGAGCGCGTGGAAGCCGTCCGTCGCGTAAATGTTCCTGGCCAGCCTGACGGCGTTGCGGAAGTTGAACTGCTGTTTGTCGTTCACTTGGAAGAGCATCTTGACGCGGTCCAGCGGGGCCAGCATCGACTTGGCCACGATGCCGGCCATGCCGCCGGCCACGAAGGACTTGGAGACCGCCAGGACGGAGCTTCTCGTGTCCATCTGCTGCTTCTCAGCCTCCTTGGCCAGCTCGTCCATCTTGAACGTGTCCTCTGGGTGGATGCCGTAGCCTGCAATGCAGGCCTCGTAGTCCTCATAGACCAGGGCGTCCTGCTGCTGCTGCAGCTGCTGCTGCTGCTCCCGCTTCTGCTGCCTGGTCCGCAATACCTGTATGATCTCCCTCGTCAGCGTCTCATGGGGCGGCTCGTCCTCAGGCTTGAGGTCCAGAAACAGACTGTCGCCCTCGCTCATGCCACAGTCCAGCGCCGCGATCTGCGTGGCCCACGATGTGTACACCGTCTGGACGCTCTGCGGACTGCGGCGTTTCCAGCGCATGACCCACTGGCAGAAGGCCGCAAAGTCCAGACGCTCGTGGTGCTTGGCCATGTCCCGCTCTAAGTGTCTCCTTGTGGCCTCGCTTGGGTCTAGACGCCGGATGGCGGCCGCTAACGCGCCGCGACTGACGGTGCCGCTCGCGTCCGGCTGCAGGTCCTGGAAGAACGCGCGCATGATGGCCAGCACCTCCGGCGTGAGCGCAAAGTCCGGATTGTAGGCTCGAAGCGCTTGGAGTGTGTAGGCCAACTGGCGCTGTCTGCGGCGCGTGGCATCGGCGTCGGACGAGGCCTCGGCCGCATCCGCCATCGACCCGAGGCGAAACTTGGGGATAAAGGACGAGTGAACGTCGGAAGTGCAATGTGGGAAGTGGGTACCGGAAAAATGGTACACACTCCACCTGGAGTTGTAAAACACCCGGGTAGTGAAGCACAGTATACAACACCCGGGTGTTGAAGGACAGGAGGGTGGGTCGACATTATCGGGGTTTTAAATGAATTAAATCCAATAATCCAATTTTGACAATTTATCCCACCATGGCTGTTTGTTTTGGGTTTCAGACCCCAAAATCCTATTACCCCAAAAACCCGCTACCCATTTACAACCCTGACAAAGTGCAGGATGTTCCGACGGCTTGATACTGTTTTATAGCAACGTTCAATGGGGAATTCGATGTGGAGGTGTGAGATGAAGGACATTTGTGGAATTATTAGGTTGTGGAGTGGGTTGACGGCGTGTTGTGTGGTGTGCTCTTTAGGTTGTGTGGGAGCCGTCACGATGAGTGATTGCAAGGTGTGACTGGCACCGATCACCAGTCCAAGATGCTCATCTATTGAAGAGGTTCACTTGACCCTGTAAAATACCGCGACAAAGATCAAAAGTCGTTCAGTTTGCAACTGTTGATGACAATTGCGGCAGCCTGAACGGATGCCAAATAGCCACGCGTGACAAGCGCTATTTATTGCGCACGAAACGACGCGAGCTGCAGATGGCGACACCCCAACAACCTGCCCAACATCAACTTCAGTACCGACTTGCCACACAAAAAAGCAATTCGCGATGGACGCGTGCATCGCTCGCGGAGGATCTCCCACGTTTTATCCCAGGTACCTGTCGACAATCTTCTCTTACTTCTCTTACGACTGTTGTTGACTCCTTTTTGCTGGACGACTAGGCCCGAGCGTCACTCAAGAATCCGTCACGCCCGTACACGCCGCAGACTTCTGGTATGCTATTACAATTCCACTTGTAAAATAAATAAAACACTGCTACGTACTGACGTTGTTTTGTTGCCAGCACGTCCGCTGTTCCAAGGAGATGACTACCGTCCTGGATCGCGACCAAGCTCGTCCTACACTGTGGCGGAGCTCAAGCAAATGGCTGAGCAGCAGACCCACCAAACGACTATCCCCACCACACCAAAAAAATCCATAAAGCTTCCTCTTAGAACAAGTGGGCTCAAGACTCGACCGGTATTGACCCCACCTTCGAGTGAAAAGAGGGTATCGATTGGAACAGCATCAACCGGCAGCCTCAAATTGGTGCACGCCCCCATTTTGTCCGACGATGAGTCCGACGATGGGGACCTTATCGTTGCAGATGATGGCAACAAAAACTGTTCAGAGACGCATTTGGACCTAGAAGCATCCTTGACGCTGCCTTCGAATGTGAGATTGGTGCCTTTGCGCTCGTTTACTTAAATGTTGATCACTTCGTCTGACTTGCTTTCGTCGGTCATTTTTACAGGACGAGCTGACACAATCGTATCGCGCTGCCAAAAGCTGTATTCAAGATCTACTCGACCAGGGTGACGCTATCTCTGGTGTGGACCGATTACATGGTCTCGTGGATACTTTCGTTGGTTTGAGCTCATTTCTCCAAGCTGGTGGCAAGCACATTTCAGACAACACTGCAGCTACAAAGCTTCGACTAAAGCTGTTCGACGCGCTATCTAATGTGTTGCTCGACAAGTTGACTCGTAGTGCTGCTTGTGTTTTGAAACTCGCCCCTGCTCTGTTGGATTTGTACAGAATCACTAGCGCTGGAGATGACCGCGACAAGATCAATGCCCAGCTGATTAAGATCGGGAAGACTTTGTTCATCCTCAGCAAAGATAAGGCCAATGACGGGAATTTCTGCAATGTACAATATGTTGAGTCCGTGCTCCACGCTATCGCCGAGACAAGCAAACAAGTTTTCGAACCAGTGGGCAATATTGAGTTGAAGGAATTAAAAGAAGCCGATCATCAGGAGGAAACTGCGCTGTGTCAGCCACTAAATCAGCAATCCTTCCCGATGAAGATGTTGATCTACACTGCAGGAACGCTGAAAAATATTTCTAATGCCGAGGATAAAATGATCAGGCTCCTGGCTACCAACCGTGCAATCGTGATTCTTAGCGAGACAATGCTATGGCGCGCTGAAGATGATGCAAAAAGTAAGGAGATCGCGCAGTTTTTAATTCAAACCACCGGCATCCTGCGCAACTTGTCGGTCGCCAAAAGTTACTACAAGCAGCTTCTCGAAGCTGAGATTCCAACACGCTTGTGCAACATGATCCCCATCTTCATTACGCACCAAGAATTGATGGTCAACATTTCGCGCATTTTGAGCAAACTCACCTTGCACGAACTTCCACGGGCTCAGATCAACCAACGCTCCTCAAATGTACAACTTCTCATTAGTCTGGTTGATTATCACCAGAACCCATGGCTCTCGCTCGTAGAGCAGCAGCGGTCCGAGACACGCTTTCAGGATCTGCTGTTTATTCGCGTGTTCTTCGTATTGGGAAATTTGTGCGCTGGGAACGATCAAAATCGGCGCTTGGTCGCAATAAAATTTTCCGGCGTCTCACTCTTGCTCGAAGTCCTGCAATTTTACTCTGCTCGCTATTCAGATGCACGTAATAATGACGAAGGCAAAGAAAGTGGTGATCGACAATGTTCGATAGATGCTGAACAGGCAATGGAAGTCCTAGTCAAGCTAGTTCGTGTGCTTGCAAACTTGGCCATTAATGCAGAAGTGGGTGCCTTGCTCAATGAAAGCGAAGGGATTGCTTCCCTGCTGGACATTTTGGAAATCGCTCAGTGTGAGGGAGATGAAGAACTCATGTTGAACGCCGTGAGCTGTATAACCAACGTGTCTTACTACAGCTCAACCTATCCGAGTGAGCTCAAGAGTGTGAAAGTAGCAGTCGAAAACAGCGACTACTGCTTCGTCGAGACGAACTGCATCGCAATCACTCGACTTCTTGCAAGAATTCTATTAGACCGTAACGAAGAAGCAGTAGTCGAGGCAACGCGAGCTTTCGGAAATCTATCAAGGTTCAAGGACGTGGTGGCGCTCATGAGTGAGCTCAAAGTGCTTGATTGTCTCGTGGTTTTGCTGGATCACGGCAACCGCGAGATCGTGCATACTGTCTGCGGCGTCTTGATGAACGCTGCCCTCGATGGAAGTACTCGTCAAGCTTTGCTAGAAGTCCGTCCAATCGCCAACAACGACGCGATTGACGTCCGCAGCCTGCTGGTTGGGATCGTTGAGTGTGCAGCGGAGGATGACCTGGAAATGACGCTTATCGCCAGCAAAGCACTTTACAACCTGTTGCTCTCCAAGCATACATCGCAAGGCAATTTTGTGGCGGATGCATTAAACTTACGCCGCGTCATCGAAGAAGTTTTGAGCACCATTTCGCACCAGCATGCAGAAAGAGGAATCGATCGTGATGCAGGTGAACTGAATGAAGATTACGTCGAAGAAGCATCCGATTCTTCGAATAGTCGACAAGAACTTCGCTTGGTGTTGCCACAGCTACTAAGAAATGTTAACACTGTTTGTGAAGCGACATAAATTCAAAATAAAGCACTCACACTCCAGCGCGAACTCGTCGATTCTCTCAGACACCTCGTACTCGTTTAAACCGTGATCTCCGTTCTCTCGTTACTCATGTCGTCCAACAGCAATGGAGTCGTCTCGTCCCCCTTTGGTTTTTGAGGTAGCTTGTGCTTCGCGTGCCAGATTGTGACAATTACCGCAACCAGCGACAGAGCCGCCATCAAACCCGTAACGTTGCCCAGCACACAGTCCGAGGCCATGTAGCCCTTCACTTGTTCGCCGTTCAGGGATCCATTCACATTGCAGCTCCCATTAAACCCCAGTTTCTCGAGAATGCCCGTCTCCACCGTCGCGGCAACTAGCCCAAGAATCCCCAGTCCAATGGCGATATGGTACGGGGCGATTTCTGCTCGAACATCCTTCCGCGCTCCAGGATAGAAAAACACGATGAAGCTGGCCAGGTACTGCAAAACAAGGAAACAGCACGCTAAACCCACAGCAACTCAGAGGATGCAGCTCAAAAACAAGCACGTACGTGTGCGGCGAATACAATCAGAACGCAAAGCCCCAGCCAGCTGTGCAGACTGTACAAATTGGTGATCCCATGCTCATTGTGGAAGCGGAAGACTGCCACGGCGCCCACAACTGCACTCAAGAAGCCCAAAGCGTGCAACGACAAGTGGATGCGCTGTCAGAAGCAGCAAGAAATAACAACACCACCAATCAGCCCCTCATAGCACTTTAACATCTCTACAGCTACAATTTTTCCAGCACTTTGTTCGTGTCATGGCTGAATGGCAGCGACGTGTAGGCGAGTGCCGCTTGACTGGAGCAGAAGACGAAGCCGAAGCTCATGAGCAGCGGGTGCCAGTTGAACACTTTGGCATCTCCATGGGCCCAGGCGAATCCTGATACGTCTTTGGCCACCACGTTCCCGTCCTGGACGCTGTAGGACGTCAAACTGGCCCCCATCCAGCTGCCCACGAGCACAACGACGACCGCCGGAAGGACCTGCGTGTGATTTTACCATCGTTTTACAAGCAAAGGAAGCACGTTTTCGTATTGGAATTAGATTACAATACAAGAGATGGACGACATGGAGGTATGTGGGGGCTCACGTGTGCGAGAACACGAGCGAATATCTCCATTTTGATCGGTTCTTAACGACGTTCTGGTGGTCTCAACGCAAATTGAAATATGGTGAGACCGCAGAAAGATTTGCAAAATCAAGGACTGTGTACCGTCCCATTCGTGATGTTTTGATTGATGGAAGCTCTGTAGATACCTCCCAGTGATGATAAGTATCTTGGCAATGGTCTCATTTGCATTGCAAGCACATTGTTGGGGTGATCAGAACGAGGTCGTTCAGGTCGTGTTCGGCGTTCATGCCTCCGAAGACCAGAAGTCCCTGCCATTGCGTCTTTTGTCCTTGCTCCGATGTTGACAGCATGACCACAGCAGTGCCGCAATGACCGAAGCGTTCTGGGACATTCGACTTGGAGGGTTGTGCGTCCTTGAACTCGACCGACAGCCAGGATTCTTCGTCGTCGCTGTAGCGGCAGCAGTCTCCGCAGATTTGACCACCGTCGAAGCCGCCAAAGCTGAGCATCTCGCCGTCAACGACTCCAGCAGCGAGCGAACATCGGTTCCAGCCACACATGGGCACCAGTTGCCACGACCACCGCTCCACATCCAGCAGAGCCATGTCGGTGCAGACTTTGCCGTCTTGATTGCGCCCGCCGGCGAAGCAGATCGTCTTTTCACACTGCAACAGAGCACAGTGAAGTTCTCGAGCCTCCGGTGTTTCGCCACCTGCGTTCAACTTGTCCCAACGAAGCATCGTCGGCGCATCAGTGACTGGAATATGCAGCAGGAAGAGGTCGTTGAAAGCGCCGCATTCGGGCGATGAACCGCCATACACCAACATTTGTCGCTCTCCTGCTGAATGAAGATGTGCTGGGATGGCAATCGCTGCATGAGCGTTGCGAGCCTGAGGAAGGTCTCCACCCACCTCAGCCTCGCTCCATGATGATGTCAGTGTGTTGAAAATGTGAACATCATTGTAGATTT
>JAAVTI010001395.1:0-11225 GCA_011947335.1 Phytophthora constricta | reverse complement strand
CACACGCGTGAGCGAGTATGTGAACTTCATTCCGTTAGCAACGACACCTCGGAGAATGGGGAACATCTGAAGTTTCTTAGCTCGGGTGAATACCGACCAGGATTTTGCTTTATTGAGGTAGAGCCAGCTGTTTTGGCTTCAGGTCTGGCAGACATCGTGCTTATCCCGTCCACGTTTGAACAAGCTGTTGTGGGCAAGTTCACATTACGCGTGGTAAGCGATCCTCCTGCAGGTGCCAGTATCGCTTATCGCCAGATTCCTCTCGAAGGGCACGGTATGGAACTCACTCGGCTGAATGGCAAATGGGACGCGCAAACGGCTGCGGGTTGCTCCAATTACGGCCGCTACACCTTCAACCCCAAGTATTTAGTGCATGTCACACAGGAATGCGAGATGCTGGTGCGGTTGCTAGTTTTGAACGCAGAAACCGACACACAGACAAGCCAGTCTCCGACGGAGGGGCCATCCATTAACGTGTCTGTGTTTGAGAGTACCTCAGAAGGCGATCTCCTCCTTTCCACTAATCCGAAAAAAGCATTTCCTGGCGCAACATCAGCCCAAGGCATGTATGTGAGTGGAATTCCCAGCGGTGTTATTGCGAAAGCCTCCCGACGATATTCCCCGGGCTGGTATATCGTACTTCCATCCACGTTTGAGCCACAAGAAGTGGAATTCGAGCTTCGACTGTATGCATCTGCCCACGTTGATGTGTGCGCGCTATAATGAGACGGGTGCTGGAGGGCAAGTCGCTCGCCTACAAAGGACACGCGCATTGTGAATCGGCGTTGACGTGGGGAAATATGAACCAACCGTGTGCAGAAACTTGGAAAAGGTGATATCAAGAAGCACCCAGCAAGAAGTCAAAACTATTGCCACTCTCGATTCGTCATCGGAAATGCTCTACGATGTCAATTTGTAATACTTCAAGTAGAAAACTTGTTGGGACATGGAACGCAACAGCGTCTCGCTTGGCTTGCATTTTGACGCAGAAAGCAAAATGTTAAGCCAAGCATGTTGAAGGTGGGAAGAGGGACGGGGAATAACAGTGTTGTCTGAGAAGTGAATTGAGTTGGGAGTCTTACGGGTTCATTCACGCCGCCTCGCACGATGCGAGTCGCATCTGTTGTACTGTAACTTTAAAATGCCCGACTCGGGTTTCGACTTACCGGATCAGGCGAGATGGGAAGACAAAAGGAGGCACGTCATCTGCGACTCGGCACATTGCGACCAACGCCTTCGCCGACTTCGATCCGACCAGACATAAGACGACCGAATTTAGTTGCTAGAGGAACGAAGTCGACCGACCCATTGTCGGATTTGCCTCCGAATGCCTCCAAAGGAGACGATGGTTCTAGGTGACACTTCCTCGCCTTTGACGTGCTTCCAAACTGGACCCGATATTGGCCGAGGTTCTGTCAGAAAACTCAGCGTTCCGAAGGACTAAACCATCCTGCTACGAACGGCAGCAGCGCTATCGTGAGAAGCAGCGGCTGTACGTGGAACTTCTCGAGAAAACCGTGATCCAACTTCGTGTGGTTGTGGACCAGCAGCTTGTCAAACGCCACAACGCCAAGAAATCTGGTTTGAACAACGAGCTCTTAGCCATGCAATGCAAGGCCCTTGCGAGAGCTTCAGTGCTATCGGCCGCCGACGTGGTCGAAATAATGAAGGAGTGTATGCTGTCATTTGGAGCTGGTTCGCGAGAGCAGCAGGCAAGCTTCCTCGAGTCATCCATGCGCAGCGACGTGCAATATGGCGACTTGGTAGGGCGGGACAGTATTTTTGAGCAGTGGCTGCGCTTTGATGCGAATTTCAATGATTCCTCGCCCAGATTTGAGGAATGCAAGTTCAGTGCTGACTTCTTGGAACGCGACCTCACCATGGGACACGTCAGTGCGGTGCTGGTGGTTCGACTGACTCATTTGTGCTTGGCCGGCATCTTCCCCAAAGCTCTTTCTGACACACGTCTGTGTGGCAAGCTGCTGAACTCGATGGTGCGATTGCCGATGACTGCTTCTTTTCAATTTGATGAGCATGGTAAAATTTGCCGTTACGACCCCGTCGTGGATTTTGTGGCCGGCTCCAACAAGTGCTGGAGAACTACCAAGATGTCATGAACGTGCTGAAATCGGCCAATATCGACCCGTTCGGGCAAATCCGTGAAAACCAGGCCTCCGGGTTTATTGGCACGACTAACGCGAACTCGTGGAGTAACTACCAGCGCCAATACCGTGCTGAGTGGGGCCGTGGTTACTGTCGCTCCACTAGCACCCACCCCGACGAGCGACTCTCGGTGGCCTTTCTTTTAAATGGTGGAGGTGCGCTAGCTGCAGGCACGAGTGAGCAAGCTGCGGTATAAATTTGCGCTGTCAGTAACACCTAGGACTATGTAGGTTTTATTCGAGCGCTCGCTCCACGTTAGCAGACTCAATCATCACTTTTGATTTACAACTGCGCTGGGGACAATCACACTGAAACACACAACGTTTAACTGCACGGCACTCGCGTAAGGGCCGATATGGAACAGGCTCGAACAATGAAGTTGTGACTCCGCTCTTGGTGGAGAAAGATGGAGCGTCATTGAGTTTCGACTAAAGCAGTTGGATGAAAACTACTACGATCGCAGCCACTGCAATTTTAAGAGCATCAGCACTTTGTGCCGCATCATTGAGCGCAGTGGTAGACAAAGCAACAGTTGGCACCACCGTTGAGTTCGAGTTGTTTGACCCCGACTCTGAGGAAGATGACGATGCTGGCACGGTGGAGGTCACCGACAAGCCCTTTAGATTGCCTGCATCTTCATGCGCCAACACCGGTCAATGAGGTAGTTGCGCCATCACCCCATTGGAAAATGGTGCCGTCATGCTGCGTAGTGTGGCCCCATGAAGTGTGCATTCCATCAGATCGTGTGACGACCTCTGTTGTAGAGGTGGTCATCCAGTAGCCAACTTGCTCGAGAATATCGACGGAACTGGTTTCGGGTCGACGTAGATCATGGGCTTCGTAGGCATCGCACTATCCGTCAAGTTTCCGACATTCCCGATGGATGACACAATGACTGCCGGTTCAGCACCAAAGAGCGGAGATGTGGAGACAGGAGTAGCTGAAGCAAGCCTCTGCTGGAGCTGGCTTGGTGACGCGCTCGAGCACAATCGTTGTGCCATTCGTCGTATTGGTGGTTTCGCGCAGGATTGATCCACCGCCGTTCACGATCGTCAATCCCACGTGGTGGTGGAGCCGTCAGACCTAGTGAAGCTTCCGAGGCTCGTTGTGCAAATTTGAAATTCGGCGGAGACAGCAGTGACGGCAACGGCAAAAGACAAGAGAAGTCGGTAAAGGCGTATCATGACCACACGTGCTTGGAAAGAGTTCTTGCTGGGAGCTGGGATATTTCAACAGTGAGTCAGGTGTAGCGTGCCGATCGCTCATCGGATTAATTAATTCAGCAGCTAAGCGGTTGGCCATTTCGGGTGCCCAGAACTTGAGGCCGTCAAAGCAAACACATGACAAGGTCCAACTGGCCTTCCACTGAGCATGTGCATCATTAACACCAGAACGAGTTACGGATACTCATGTTTGATAAGCTTCTCTCGCAAAAAGCTGCTGAAGTTTTCCCTGACTGCAGCAGGGTGTGGTTAGATTCTGAACAGTCGATACCAACGGTAAGGATTACAAGCACGCCTTCATGTTGTGCTTGTGTCAGCCCACCAGAATAGTTTTCCAGCGATTAAATTCGGGCGCGAGAATACATTTATTCTATCTTTTCGACTCCCAAAAGCTCCTTCAGAATGTCGTATGTTGTCAAGCTGATGCCAGTAGATACAGGACTCTGCGACGACACAGCAGCAAACAAGATTCCAGATGAGTAATCTATGAAACACATCCGCGGTTGAGCAAACCATGGTATATGGCCCTGCAGTGTGACTTACTCGCAGCCAATTAACGGATACGCCCTTGAAAAGCCCTCGCCATCCTTCACGCGCCAAAATGATCCGTCCGGTTGAAATTACACCGTTATACCCCAATTTCGCTTGCGAGCCGTGACATAGCCGTCCGTCTGGATGCGACGTCGGATAGTGTCCATCGGGTAAGTACCTGGCGCCGATAGCAGTAACAACAGATAGATTGAGTAAGCAGCACATCGACTTCTGCATACTCAGCACACAGTCTAGTCTTACTTGTTTGTGCAATGCATGCTGCAAAATATGAACAAACAAACTTGGTAAATGGGTTCAGCCGTGGGTCAGGAGCGTCGTTGCCAAATTTTCGCTCATACCGCCGGCGCTGAAACTCGAGCGTCTACAGACACCATAATACCGTTAGTGAAAAACACGAATCAAACAAGCTAGCTGGCTATGCGGATAAATACCCAAATCTTAAACCGCTCATTCAGCGAGAATCCGATGCCTGTGTAGGGCAAGGTCCCCAACAATGATGGCACGAGTCCGCGAGAAAACGAGCGAGCACCCCTTCCTTGTACATGGTCACAACAGCCTCGTAGATACTGCGATACCGGTGGTGTCCTTGCTGAACCATGTACCGCGCGCGCAAGATATCCAGTGGGTAGGCCACAATGAGCGAAAGTCCGCCAGCCAGCGAGCCCGCCGTCACGAGCTGAATGTTGCTGAGCTTGGGCATGTCCTTCAAGCCGTCCCGCTCCGCCTTGCGAAAGTTGTACGAGTGGAATTGATGCCGGAAAAAGTCAAAGCCCGAGTGCTGCAGTCCAGCGTACGGGATGACGCGCAGGATGTTGAGCATGTTGCCTCGAAAGAGCGCGTGGAAGCCGTCCGTCGCGTAAATGTTCCTGGCCAGCCTGACGGCGTTGCGGAAGTTGAACTGCTGTTTGTCGTTCACTTGGAAGAGCATCTTGACGCGGTCCAGCGGGGCCAGCATCGACTTGGCCACGATGCCGGCCATGCCGCCGGCCACGAAGGACTTGGAGACCGCCAGGACGGAGCTTCTCGTGTCCATCTGCTGCTTCTCAGCCTCCTTGGCCAGCTCGTCCATCTTGAACGTGTCCTCTGGGTGGATGCCGTAGCCTGCAATGCAGGCCTCGTAGTCCTCATAGACCAGGGCGTCCTGCTGCTGCTGCAGCTGCTGCTGCTGCTCCCGCTTCTGCTGCCTGGTCCGCAATACCTGTATGATCTCCCTCGTCAGCGTCTCATGGGGCGGCTCGTCCTCAGGCTTGAGGTCCAGAAACAGACTGTCGCCCTCGCTCATGCCACAGTCCAGCGCCGCGATCTGCGTGGCCCACGATGTGTACACCGTCTGGACGCTCTGCGGACTGCGGCGTTTCCAGCGCATGACCCACTGGCAGAAGGCCGCAAAGTCCAGACGCTCGTGGTGCTTGGCCATGTCCCGCTCTAAGTGTCTCCTTGTGGCCTCGCTTGGGTCTAGACGCCGGATGGCGGCCGCTAACGCGCCGCGACTGACGGTGCCGCTCGCGTCCGGCTGCAGGTCCTGGAAGAACGCGCGCATGATGGCCAGCACCTCCGGCGTGAGCGCAAAGTCCGGATTGTAGGCTCGAAGCGCTTGGAGTGTGTAGGCCAACTGGCGCTGTCTGCGGCGCGTGGCATCGGCGTCGGACGAGGCCTCGGCCGCATCCGCCATCGACCCGAGGCGAAACTTGGGGATAAAGGACGAGTGAACGTCGGAAGTGCAATGTGGGAAGTGGGTACCGGAAAATGGTACACACTCCACCTGGAGTTGTAAAACACCCGGGTAGTGAAGCACAGTATACAACACCCGGGTGTTGAAGGACAGGAGGGTGGGTCGACATTATCGGGGTTTTAAATGAATTAAATCCAATAATCCAATTTTGACAATTTATCCCACCATGGCTGTTTGTTTTGGGTTTCAGACCCCAAAATCCTATTACCCCAAAAACCCGCTACCCATTTACAACCCTGACAAAGTGCAGGATGTTCCGACGGCTTGATACTGTTTTATAGCAACGTTCAATGGGAATTCGATGTGGAGGTGTGAGATGAAGGACATTTGTGGAATTATTAGGTTGTGGAGTGGGTTGACGGCGTGTTGTGTGGTGTGCTCTTTAGGTTGTGTGGGAGCCGTCACGATGAGTGATTGCAAGGTGTGACTGGCACCGATCACCAGTCCAAGATGCTCATCTATTGAAGAGGTTCACTTGACCCTGTAAAATACCGCGACAAAGATCAAAAGTCGTTCAGTTTGCAACTGTTGATGACAATTGCGGCAGCCTGAACGGATGCCAAATAGCCACGCGTGACAAGCGCTATTTATTGCGCACGAAACGACGCGAGCTGCAGATGGCGACACCCCAACAACCTGCCCAACATCAACTTCAGTACCGACTTGCCACACAAAAGCAATTCGCGATGGACGCGTGCATCGCTCGCGGAGGATCTCCCACGTTTTATCCCAGGTACCTGTCGACAATCTTCTCTTACTTCTCTTACGACTGTTGTTGACTCCTTTTGCTGGACGACTAGGCCCGAGCGTCACTCAAGAATCCGTCACGCCCGTACACGCCGCAGACTTCTGGTATGCTATTACAATTCCACTTGTAAAATAAATAAAACACTGCTACGTACTGACGTTGTTTTGTTGCCAGCACGTCCGCTGTTCCAAGGAGATGACTACCGTCCTGGATCGCGACCAAGCTCGTCCTACACTGTGGCGGAGCTCAAGCAAATGGCTGAGCAGCAGACCCACCAAACGACTATCCCCACCACACCAAAAAAATCCATAAAGCTTCCTCTTAGAACAAGTGGGCTCAAGACTCGACCGGTATTGACCCCACCTTCGAGTGAAAAGAGGGTATCGATTGGAACAGCATCAACCGGCAGCCTCAAATTGGTGCACGCCCCCATTTTGTCCGACGATGAGTCCGACGATGGGGACCTTATCGTTGCAGATGATGGCAACAAAAACTGTTCAGAGACGCATTTGGACCTAGAAGCATCCTTGACGCTGCCTTCGAATGTGAGATTGGTGCCTTTGCGCTCGTTTACTTAAATGTTGATCACTTCGTCTGACTTGCTTTCGTCGGTCATTTTTACAGGACGAGCTGACACAATCGTATCGCGCTGCCAAAAGCTGTATTCAAGATCTACTCGACCAGGGTGACGCTATCTCTGGTGTGGACCGATTACATGGTCTCGTGGATACTTTCGTTGGTTTGAGCTCATTTCTCCAAGCTGGTGGCAAGCACATTTCAGACAACACTGCAGCTACAAAGCTTCGACTAAAGCTGTTCGACGCGCTATCTAATGTGTTGCTCGACAAGTTGACTCGTAGTGCTGCTTGTGTTTTGAAACTCGCCCCTGCTCTGTTGGATTTGTACAGAATCACTAGCGCTGGAGATGACCGCGACAAGATCAATGCCCAGCTGATTAAGATCGGGAAGACTTTGTTCATCCTCAGCAAAGATAAGGCCAATGACGGAATTTCTGCAATGTACAATATGTTGAGTCCGTGCTCCACGCTATCGCCGAGACAAGCAAACAAGTTTTCGAACCAGTGGGCAATATTGAGTTGAAGGAATTAAAAGAAGCCGATCATCAGGAGGAAACTGCGCTGTGTCAGCCACTAAATCAGCAATCCTTCCCGATGAAGATGTTGATCTACACTGCAGGAACGCTGAAAAATATTTCTAATGCCGAGGATAAAATGATCAGGCTCCTGGCTACCAACCGTGCAATCGTGATTCTTAGCGAGACAATGCTATGGCGCGCTGAAGATGATGCAAAAAGTAAGGAGATCGCGCAGTTTTTAATTCAAACCACCGGCATCCTGCGCAACTTGTCGGTCGCCAAAAGTTACTACAAGCAGCTTCTCGAAGCTGAGATTCCAACACGCTTGTGCAACATGATCCCCATCTTCATTACGCACCAAGAATTGATGGTCAACATTTCGCGCATTTTGAGCAAACTCACCTTGCACGAACTTCCACGGGCTCAGATCAACCAACGCTCCTCAAATGTACAACTTCTCATTAGTCTGGTTGATTATCACCAGAACCCATGGCTCTCGCTCGTAGAGCAGCAGCGGTCCGAGACACGCTTTCAGGATCTGCTGTTTATTCGCGTGTTCTTCGTATTGGGAAATTTGTGCGCTGGGAACGATCAAAATCGGCGCTTGGTCGCAATAAAATTTTCCGGCGTCTCACTCTTGCTCGAAGTCCTGCAATTTTACTCTGCTCGCTATTCAGATGCACGTAATAATGACGAAGGCAAAGAAAGTGGTGATCGACAATGTTCGATAGATGCTGAACAGGCAATGGAAGTCCTAGTCAAGCTAGTTCGTGTGCTTGCAAACTTGGCCATTAATGCAGAAGTGGGTGCCTTGCTCAATGAAAGCGAAGGGATTGCTTCCCTGCTGGACATTTTGGAAATCGCTCAGTGTGAGGGAGATGAAGAACTCATGTTGAACGCCGTGAGCTGTATAACCAACGTGTCTTACTACAGCTCAACCTATCCGAGTGAGCTCAAGAGTGTGAAAGTAGCAGTCGAAAACAGCGACTACTGCTTCGTCGAGACGAACTGCATCGCAATCACTCGACTTCTTGCAAGAATTCTATTAGACCGTAACGAAGAAGCAGTAGTCGAGGCAACGCGAGCTTTCGGAAATCTATCAAGGTTCAAGGACGTGGTGGCGCTCATGAGTGAGCTCAAAGTGCTTGATTGTCTCGTGGTTTTGCTGGATCACGGCAACCGCGAGATCGTGCATACTGTCTGCGGCGTCTTGATGAACGCTGCCCTCGATGGAAGTACTCGTCAAGCTTTGCTAGAAGTCCGTCCAATCGCCAACAACGACGCGATTGACGTCCGCAGCCTGCTGGTTGGGATCGTTGAGTGTGCAGCGGAGGATGACCTGGAAATGACGCTTATCGCCAGCAAAGCACTTTACAACCTGTTGCTCTCCAAGCATACATCGCAAGGCAATTTTGTGGCGGATGCATTAAACTTACGCCGCGTCATCGAAGAAGTTTTGAGCACCATTTCGCACCAGCATGCAGAAAGAGGAATCGATCGTGATGCAGGTGAACTGAATGAAGATTACGTCGAAGAAGCATCCGATTCTTCGAATAGTCGACAAGAACTTCGCTTGGTGTTGCCACAGCTACTAAGAAATGTTAACACTGTTTGTGAAGCGACATAAATTCAAAATAAAGCACTCACACTCCAGCGCGAACTCGTCGATTCTCTCAGACACCTCGTACTCGTTTAAACCGTGATCTCCGTTCTCTCGTTACTCATGTCGTCCAACAGCAATGGAGTCGTCTCGTCCCCCTTTGGTTTTTGAGGTAGCTTGTGCTTCGCGTGCCAGATTGTGACAATTACCGCAACCAGCGACAGAGCCGCCATCAAACCCGTAACGTTGCCCAGCACACAGTCCGAGGCCATGTAGCCCTTCACTTGTTCGCCGTTCAGGGATCCATTCACATTGCAGCTCCCATTAAACCCCAGTTTCTCGAGAATGCCCGTCTCCACCGTCGCGGCAACTAGCCCAAGAATCCCCAGTCCAATGGCGATATGGTACGGGGCGATTTCTGCTCGAACATCCTTCCGCGCTCCAGGATAGAAAAACACGATGAAGCTGGCCAGGTACTGCAAAACAAGGAAACAGCACGCTAAACCCACAGCAACTCAGAGGATGCAGCTCAAAAACAAGCACGTACGTGTGCGGCGAATACAATCAGAACGCAAAGCCCCAGCCAGCTGTGCAGACTGTACAAATTGGTGATCCCATGCTCATTGTGGAAGCGGAAGACTGCCACGGCGCCCACAACTGCACTCAAGAAGCCCAAAGCGTGCAACGACAAGTGGATGCGCTGTCAGAAGCAGCAAGAAATAACAACACCACCAATCAGCCCCTCATAGCACTTTAACATCTCTACAGCTACAATTTTTCCAGCACTTTGTTCGTGTCATGGCTGAATGGCAGCGACGTGTAGGCGAGTGCCGCTTGACTGGAGCAGAAGACGAAGCCGAAGCTCATGAGCAGCGGGTGCCAGTTGAACACTTTGGCATCTCCATGGGCCCAGGCGAATCCTGATACGTCTTTGGCCACCACGTTCCCGTCCTGGACGCTGTAGGACGTCAAACTGGCCCCCATCCAGCTGCCCACGAGCACAACGACGACCGCCGGAAGGACCTGCGTGTGATTTTACCATCGTTTTACAAGCAAAGGAAGCACGTTTTCGTATTGGAATTAGATTACAATACAAGAGATGGACGACATGGAGGTATGTGGGGGCTCACGTGTGCGAGAACACGAGCGAATATCTCCATTTTGATCGGTTCTTAACGACGTTCTGGTGGTCTCAACGCAAATTGAAATATGGTGAGACCGCAGAAAGATTTGCAAAATCAAGGACTGTGTACCGTCCCATTCGTGATGTTTTGATTGATGGAAGCTCTGTAGATACCTCCCAGTGATGATAAGTATCTTGGCAATGGTCTCATTTGCATTGCAAGCACATTGTTGGGGTGATCAGAACGAGGTCGTTCAGGTCGTGTTCGGCGTTCATGCCTCCGAAGACCAGAAGTCCCTGCCATTGCGTCTTTTGTCCTTGCTCCGATGTTGACAGCATGACCACAGCAGTGCCGCAATGACCGAAGCGTTCTGGGACATTCGACTTGGAGGGTTGTGCGTCCTTGAACTCGACCGACAGCCAGGATTCTTCGTCGTCGCTGTAGCGGCAGCAGTCTCCGCAGATTTGACCACCGTCGAAGCCGCCAAAGCTGAGCATCTCGCCGTCAACGACTCCAGCAGCGAGCGAACATCGGTTCCAGCCACACATGGGCACCAGTTGCCACGACCACCGCTCCACATCCAGCAGAGCCATGTCGGTGCAGACTTTGCCGTCTTGATTGCGCCCGCCGGCGAAGCAGATCGTCTTTTCACACTGCAACAGAGCACAGTGAAGTTCTCGAGCCTCGGGTGTTTCGCCACCTGCGTTCAACTTGTCCCAACGAAGCATCGTCGGCGCATCAGTGACTGGAATATGCAGCAGGAAGAGGTCGTTGAAAGCGCCGCATTCGGGCGATGAACCGCCATACACCAACATTTGTCGCTCTCCTGCTGAATGAAGATGTGCTGGGATGGCAATCGCTGCATGAGCGTTGCGAGCCTGAGGAAGGTCTCCACCCACCTCAGCCTCGCTCCATGATGATGTCAGTGTGTTGAAAATGTGAACATCATTGTAGATTTCACTCTTCATTGCGTCCATTCCCCGAAGA
>JAAVTI010001394.1:0-12224 GCA_011947335.1 Phytophthora constricta | reverse complement strand
ATCCGTCGTCCCCTGACATGGGATTCTAAGTCATTAGCATTTTTTAGCAATATCTGATTGGCTCATTTAGCGGAGGGCGATGCATATAATAATATAACATGTTAGTTTATGAACCAAATATGTACTATAAATAGTACATATTGGAACGTGTCAGTTTTATGAACCAAATATGTACTATACTGTAGTATAGTACATATTTGGTTCATAAAACTAACATGTTCATACATTGTGCAATGCGACCAGCAGTGATTGGCTGACTGGGGGCAGGTTTTTCCGTGATCACAATGCTTTTTAACACTTCATGTGGCCGTGGTTGGCATCTTGATCGTGGATTGGCAGGAACCGCAGTTTGAATGCTCAGCTTGCCTTCGAGACCCCTTCGATCAACCCAGTCGATTTATAACTGCTACGTATCGACCAAGCAAAGTCATGCGTCGCAGTTCTCAAGTAGCACTCGTACATCAACAACAATATAAAGTCAAAGGGGCAAGTCATTAGTCCACGTACGTTAGTCGGGTGTCTAGACTCTGTGCAGAGGGGCCACCCTTATCGTCATCGTTGTTGTTCTCATCGTCACTACTGGCGTCTCGCACGACCGAGGCCCACTGCGCCATCTTCTTCATGCCATCAATGGTCAACAGCTCTACAAACTCCGGATGTGCTTGCCACGCGAACAGCCATTCTTCTTCACGGATGTAGTCATCCTGATCAAGATCAGCTTCGCGAAAGATTTGGTTTACAGCAAGTGGGATCTCCTTTTCCACTTCCTCCATCAGCTCCTCAATATCTTGCACTCCTTTCGCCACAGCTGCATCTTGGGTGGACGATAGCTCGTCGACCTGTTCATGTGCCATCTGAATTTGCACTTGGTCATGAAGAAGCTTAGGAAAAGCTTCTTTACAGCGCAGATACGGCGCTGCATCGCTCGCGTGAGATCCGCGCGGGTAATTTTGCCATCCCCGTCGAATTGACGATCTCGAACAGACTGAGAGCCTTCTGCTCAAAAGTGCCCTTAGTCATTAAGTACACACCCACGACAAATTCATCCAGGAGAGCCATTCCTTTGGCGTTGCACTCATCTCAAAGCTCGAGAAGACCGCACCCGCAAGAGCAGCACTTTTGCTAATGTCCTTGAGATCTTCGTACTCCTCGCCCAACGCCATGCACGCAGCCGTAAAGCCACCGTAGTGCAGTTTACCGTTCTTGTCGGCATAGTCGTTAAATACTTCTGCCAGATCGCTGTAGTTTTGGGGTGAAATGCCGCCTTTGATGCGGCGTGATGCCCTGGCCTTTGCTGCATGTCTAGCTGCCATTTCATCGTCGTCAAAGGGCGCAGGTTGTGTCGAGCTTGCAGCATTCACAGTGCTGTCATTACCACTTCCATCTGCCTTAGATCGTTCAGTCTTCTTTTCAGAAGCTCCTGTCGGCTTTGTCGGAGCTGGCGGAATCGGTCGCGGGCAGACCCGTAGAGCTTCCTAGCACGCCCAATAAACGCGTTGAGCTGACTGAGTGCAACATCGTCAAAGAAGAGCTGGATCGCGTTGGCGTGCAGGATCGAGGCCACCTCAAACGTGACCTTGAAGTCGATCTCGCAGCTTCCCGGCGAACTGCAGGGTTTGAACACCCACTCACTGCAACACCCACAACATCAAACGTCCGATCAGCAGATATCTCCACCATCTCCCACCATCAAAACCTCAGCACACCTCTCGATCCGCTTGAACGTCGGTGAGTCGATCGCCTTGGTCACGATCTTATTGGGTCTAATCCGCCCATTGCACAGCAAAATCATCAACAACAGTATTCACTTCTCTCAACCACTTGCACTTCTCTACTTGTTCTACCTGATCATGAGCACCCTCGACGTGTACGACTCGGTGAAGATGTTGAAGCCGACCCGCAGCGCCGCCTCCATGACGTTGTCATTAGGCCGCCGCATCACTCGCGACTGCACGCAGAAGGGCAGGAACTCGCTATAGCGTGCCACGTCCGCCACCACGTCGAACATTTCGCTGCAGCTGAAGGGCACGACGCGCGTCTCCTGGTGCGACTTGACCAGCGAGCGCGACGGCGTCGGGAACGAGAAGAACGTGGCGCGTTGCTGCAGTGGCGTCGAGCGGCGCAACGCCGAGCGCAGACGCACCCACCGCAGGCTCAGCATCGTCGCTAGGTCGACCTCTGTCTGTGGTCGATGGCACACTGAGACTAAGTTGACTTGATTAATGTATTGGAGGTAGCGCGAAGGTCGCTCGAACGGGGACACACGAGCACTGGACGGCTACGATGAAGCACGAGCCGCAGGAGACGCAAGTACGCGCAGGTGCGTGCGATGGAGTCTGAATCGAGACTGAGGACGAGGGTCTTCTAGAGAAACTGGAGTGGTGGGTGGGTATTAACCTGCTGGGTGACTGCAGTCGACGAGATGTCGGGCTTTTTCCCCGAGGTGCGCCAAAGTCTAGCGGCATCGTTTGAAACGTGCCTTTGGCAGGGAGATTGACGGACTATGAGGCTTTGTCGTGTTGGGTGGGCTCTAGACGGTTGCGCCGACGGTGCCGCTGCCGAAGGATCTGCAGTCGCTGCTGGAGTTCTTGACGCACCAGAAGCCGTCGCTGGCGGCGAGCGACCGCGAGTTCAATGGTGTGACTGCATGTGGTTCGTTCAGGAGGCAGTGAGTACTGATGCAATGCTGGTCGAGTATGGCAGAGCTGGCGCAACTAAGCGAGAAGGAGCTGGACGCCAAGATCCGCGAGCTCGAGAATTGGAACTTCCGCCTGAACCGGGACGAAGGTGCGTTTTCTTCACATGTAGAGCGTCTTTTGCGGCAGTGAGATTGGACCAACATGCAGTCTGACGGCGTATTTGCGGTGGTGACTGCGGAAGCGAGAGAGACGCAGGAGAGCGTGAGCCTCGGGATCGTCTCGGAGCAGGCTGCACCGCAGTCGTCGTAAGGACAGCAATAGAACTCATCCGTTCAAGCTAACGCAACCAACACATGTCCACCGTAGCGATGCTCGTCCACCGAGATGTCAAAATCCGACACAAACGTCATCTTGATCAGCGATTCATTCCGCCACCGGAGCTGACAGGCTATTGTTGAATTGGCAGGACATGCTCCTGCTCAAATCGAGCCAGCAGCTGGCAGATTAAAACTTCGCTCTGTCAGATAATAACCCCGTCATATCGAATACAGGCGTGTCTTTCGGGCGGTGCTGAGCTACTCATCCGCACATTATTGCGCGTCAGGTCGCCAAGTGCGTGTTGTCTGTAGACGAAGTCCGTGACGAACACGCCGCGCGCCAAGCAGCATTTACCGTAAGTCCATGTCGAAAATATCAGCAGTGTCAACAACACTATCACACGCTCCAGCCAAAGCTCCGAGTCGCCGGGCCCGCCGTCGCTGCTCGCGTCCGGATTGCAACAAGGTCGACGCTGGCGGAGGCTTCTGCGTGGGCCACGGAGGCGGCAAAAGTGCTCGTTCCCAGGCTGTACCAAGGGGTACCAGACTGGGGGCTTCTACGAACGACATGGCGGCGGCGCGCGCTGTCAAGTGGAGGGCTGCGGGAAAGTGGACGCCGGTAGGGGTCTCTGTCGAGCTCACGGCGGCGGCAAACGCTGTCAGATTGAGGGCTGTCCGAAGGCGGACGTTGGCGGGGATTCTGCACGGCTCATGGAGGGGCAAGCGCTGCACGGAGCCAGGATGCTCCAAGATCGACCAGGGAGGTGGGAAATGTCGAGCGCACGGCGGCGCGAGACGCTGTCGACGACGCAATTGCCAGCAGCCAGCGAGAGGCGCCACGGGGTTCTGTACGGAGCACGGGGGCGCACGGGTGTGCTCGGTGCTGAGCTGCAGGCGGCTGGTGCGCTTACCAGAAGCAGGGACCATGTGCGCGACGTGCACGAAGAGTCAAGCGGATCCCAGGCAGAGCAACTCCAGTGAAAGCCCCAGTCCTCGTACGAGCAGTGGCATGCCCAGGCTTGACGCGGTCAGTGCAGCCATGCTGACATCTTTTCGCCAGCTCCAGCGAATGCACGGTGCGATGGCTCGCAGATGGCCAACTGCTTGGAGAATGGCTGCGCTAGGAGTTTCGGCTCAGATTGCAATTGCGTCGACGACTGCACGTGCAATAGTCCAACATCATTTTTGTCGTCGCAAGAACTGCCGGTGATAATCAGTACTAGCATCGCCACTAGTAATTCAACGACCACCATCCAGACGACCACTCTGGGTACTCAGAGTACCAGCAGCGATTTCCAGTCCTTGCTACAGAGTAGTGAACCTTCCACACCAGCACCTACGACTATTAGGCGCACGGTACTTCGAATCCAGCCCCGAACAAATTCGTTGGGAATTGAGGCCATCACTGCACTTTTGACCACGATTTCCGGCGTTCGGAGCGTGCACGTTTTAGCGGAGGGTAACACATCGACCTCCCCCACCACGTCTTCGGCGTCAAGTAACGCAGCATCAGTAACTTGTGCGACCCCCAAGCCGGAACATCTTCAAGGCTCGTTGTGCTGCGTGGAAAGGAGTCACTCAATTTGGAAGCATCATTGGTGCCACTGAGAAACCTGCAGATTGCCCAAATTGATGTAATCGATCAGGTGTCAATCACATGGATGCGAAAGGAAGTGGTTCTTCGCGTACCTGAGATGATGTGTCCAGGCAATTGCGGATCGTCGGTACTTAACGCTGTTCGGGTAGTAGAAGGTGTTGAAGCAGCTAAACTGCGATTCGAGAGCAGACAAGTTGTTGTACGCGGAGATATGAACGTAGAGGCACTTTGCAATGCCGTGAATGATATCGGGTTTGGCGTGCAGGTTGATGCAGAGACACCGTTGCCTAGACGATTCCGATTTCGTGTTGATGATCTGAGTGACTTTGGCTTGAACGGTGTCCAACTCAAAAGGCCCTGATTGCTGTGGAAGGAGTCGAAAACCTAGTACTGCTCACAGACCGCGCCGAAGTGTTGGTGATTGCAACACTTTTGCAGTCAGACGCAATCGTGGATGCTGCCGCACGCGTTGGATTCGAGATGCTCGAATTGTCAGAAGAAGCCTGGGTATCCCAATGGAAGTTGTTCCGCCTCCTTTCGGATCATCAGACCCCACGAAGTCCAGCACTTCTGAAGATCGTCAACCTCACAAGTGCGATATGCGCATCTGCCCGCACAATGGCTGTCCGAGGTACATGATGACCGTGGCACATACAGCGGCGCTTGCTGTCGGTTGGGCAGTTCCAGGGTGTGGCATGTCCGTTGGAGGAGAGTGCACGTGCGGCGATGGGTGCAAGTGTGATGGTTGTCCAGAGCATAATCCGACATCGTGAGCTCCTGTGTGAGTCGACATTTTATCTGCTTGTTATTTCACCTTTCGTGTCGTTTCAAATATTTTAAATATTTTTTCTCCATGCTGGCACTGCGCGAGGCTGAATGGGTACGTGCCCAAAGCTTTTAACCTTGACGTCGGGTACAGCTCTCTTGCCAGGGATGTATTCATCGTGGGCACTTTGTCGTGCTCTTTGGCGTGATTTTTAATCAACTCTTCCTTGCTGAGTTCTCGAGCTTTGGAAGCTTCCGTCGGATTGAATACCATAAAAGAATTGGTAGCGCTTTCTTCATCGTCATTGTTATCTGGGCGTGGGGGCAACTGGAGTTGTTTCTGCCGACGTTCTTCTATCTGCTGGAGTCTTAAACGCTTCGCTTTTGCGTGTTCAATAGCGATTCGTGATCGCTCAATCAAATCTTCTTTAGGTGTCTACTCCAAGCACGGCATAAAAAAATCAGCTGCAAGACAAAGCAAGAAGCCATCTAGAGAACGCAAACGAATACGCACTGGGGAGGAGCATCGTCACCAACACCCTCTTGAATTCTTGCGGAGCGATCAAGCAGCATTGCCTCTTGCTCTTTCTGGAGCTTATAGAGTAACAATTTCTGCTTGGCATCGATCCGCTCTTGCTTCCGCTAATGTCAAAATGAAAGTGAAACACTATTGTAAACAAAAAGCTAACCATTTTGTGACAATTCAAGATTATCCATGCATTTACCTTTGCCTCCATCGCTTCACGTCGTTTTCTTAGCTCCCTCTTTCGCTGCTCCTGCTCTTTTCCTTCCGCTTCTTCTCTTGCTTCCACTGCTCCAGCAGACGATCGGTTTTTGAGCGTGATTTGGCATCAGGTCGCCGAGCGTGAGTACGACAGGCATCGCTAGTTTCTTGTGTTTTATCGTTGCCGAAGCTTTCAACCTCGTTTAGATCCGCCTCGAACCCACACTGAATAATTTGCCGACGTTCCTCGTCCTTACGCTGTTTCCACTCATGAATAACTCGTTTCTTCTCCTCGACAAGCTCAAGATGTCGAAGATACCACTCAAAGTGTGATCGTACCGAGGTTTCCGACTGGGTGACAAGTTTACGCATGCACTTACGCAGAAATCGTGCCACTCGTGTTTCAAAGTCGACGTTGCTGCTGCCATTGCTATTTTGCTCCATTTGATTAGGCTTGTTATGTGAGTCATGAGGTCCAGATGGTGATTTATCGGGGAACAAGTGCTGAAGCACCACGTCGTCAGAGAGACCGCACTTGATCAATAACGTGGTAAACGTGACATGCTCAAAATTGTCCCATCCACCTTTCAATCCACCAGATTTTAGGATTGCATCATTTAACCGACGTACTTGCTGCACCATACCGTGTTCATTAGTGGTGTCATCTTTTAGCTTTTGCTCTGAAGATGGTGCGGCATCATCTATGAATTCGCCCTCTTCTTCGTTATTACTTTTGCTGGGTCTTCGCGAAATATCACTTTGCACACCAGCCAGCCTTGGGCTACGAGTCACATGAGTCGACCTTGGTCCCAGTGACGTACCACCACGACTTAAGCGCGGTGTCGAGCCACTCTCCCAGCCAGTCATTCTTTCCTGAAAACTTGCCAACTCCTTTTCCAACACTTTTTCCTCTAGCACATATCCCTCGAATTGCTCTCGTTGCAATAATTGGAACTTGGCAAGCGCCGTCTCCATATCATCAATACGTTCCTGAAGTTCCGACAAAAACTGCGCGCCATTCTCAATTTCCTCAACTTTTGCCTGTATACCCCAAGTCTTGCCATTTAACACCTTCAGTTGGTGTTTCATCTTTTGAGCGTCCTGCGCCCTCAAAGTGTCCATCTCATCCAGTAATTTGTTCACTTCAGTAGTCGAAACCCCGTAAACCGACTTCATCGACGCTCCAGCACCGGAAAAGAAACTTTGCCACGCCGCATTGCACTCTTTTTCCAGCACCGCCGCCCTTGCACAGTACTGCAGCTGCTTCTCGACCCACTCGGCCTCTCGTTTCCCCATGCGCCGTCTCTCTTGAAGTTGTCCACCTGTGCCCCCTGTCTCCCCAGCCACCTCCTCGTCTTCGAACAGCTGCAATCTGCTTGAAAGGCCGGACCTTTTCAGCCGGACGCAGCCCTTCCCTGTCGCTTCGCTCCGTTTGCATTCCGCGTCGTGCAGCTGCCACTCTATTGCGCAGTCGAGCTGAGGCGGGCGCTTCTCTGTCCTGCAGTCGTTCGTCTACAATGGCTTCAACTGTACGGGAAACAGGCTGCAAAATCTCGGGAGCAGAACCGACGGCGCCACGTTTCGCCTTAAATGGCGCTCTTTGATTTCTCTATCGCTGGCCTCGCGTCGCTCGCGCAGTCGCTGCAGCTGCTGGCCGCCCAGAGGCCTCCGTACGAACTGGTGCATGGTCGGTCGGTCTCTCTTGTGCTGGATGAAGCGGCGCTTCAACTTCAGCGGACAGTGACGCGTCACTCAAGCGAGCAAGGCGGTGTTATGAATTTAGGAGCTATCAGACTCGGTAGAATTTAAATACTTGGGTTAGACTGACTTGCATTGACGCCATGACCACGTGGTTGCATGTGCTCCACATGCATACATTTATGGCGAGAGTTTGTGCTTTACTACGAACGTTGTTGACATTGAAGGAATTTAGATCACTATTAAACGTCGTGTTGTTGTGGTTGCTTCTCGGGGCGAGGATACAGGTGATGCCAAACGCTCATGCAATGCAAAGTGTGCAAATGGCAAAGTGTGCAAATAGCTTTCCTTTGTCAGTGTCCGGCAAAAATCATACAGAAAATGAAGTGTAAGCTTTTTTATTTTGATGCGTAAAATAGCTGATTGTCGCTAGAGTGGGTAGCTCGCATCGCCAATGCGGCATTGCGAAGGTCATGACGATTAGAGAGTCAAAGTTGATTACTCTGTTATTGGTTGAAGCTTGCTTGATCCCCAGCAACTGAGTTTTTCGTGCTATCTTTTCAGATATTGGCTGCAATCTTTTACGAACACAGAGCTCCACCTTCGTTAGAGTGACGTGTCACTTTCGATAATCGAGAAAAAGATGGAGCCTGCGACGCTGGACGTGGTGGTCGTGTTCGAGCGCGAGGAGCTCTACGTGTCCACTCAAGCCGCTTCCGAGGCTCGCTGCTCGCTTCTGGTGGACCTACTGCAGTGCCAGCTGCTGTCGCTCGTGGGGGTCGCTCCGGACGAGCAGATTCTGCTCTCCCCAGCGGGGAGGTCCTCTACGCCCCAAATCAACGCGAGGAGACGATCGCGGTGGATACCAAGTCAAAACCCAGATTTTTCCTGCTTTCAAGTACGACAAAGTCGAAAATTCCACAATTGACGGCGGATTGGAGACAAATTTGCACAAAAAGCACGTTCGGAGACGTCCCGATTGTGCAGCCGACGTTTCGGAAGATTTCGGCCAATGGAGACACGCTGATCTGCGAACCTTGTGCGAGAACTTGCACGACGAAGTTTCAGCCGGTCAACCCCATGGAGTGGAATTCGTCCCAAATTTTGGGGTCGAAATTTATTTCGGAGATTGAAGTGGTTGCTGGGGATGTGGACATTGCAGCACCCTCAGGATTCACGAAACTTCCGGGGATTTAAATTTCTCTGCGTCTGGTGACTATGTGTATCTGTGTGTCAAGCGTGGTGGACCCCGTGCACTGACGCAGCTCCATGTTCTGTTCCAGAATTTTGATCAGTCGAAACCTGAAAAGGTTCTTGAAGTTGATTGCAACAGTGGTGGGGCTGCTGGAGATGGCACAAGTGTGAATGTGCATATTGGCTATGACTCAGTGCATTGCAAGGACAACATGCTCAACACGCTCGCGATTACGGATATTGCCGTCGTCGTTGGGGAGCAATCACCACCATCCCCTGCATATGTGAAGCTCTCGCGAAATCTGAATGAGGGTGCGCCAGGTGCGGAGCCAGTTTTCTTGTACTATAAGTTGTCGGCGCTTGGCGGATTTGTGTGTTACTCGGGCCGCGAACATAGCGAGTTTGGAGAATGTCTTTTCGCCACCCGACATTTGTCGAGGGTAACCAGTCTTTTCGATTTGGATGAGCGTCGACTTGCTGTTGCTCGGCCTACTCTGGCGACGGAACGGGGTCGTAGTGATGCTGCTTTCATGGATGCGCATTACCGCCAACATCAACCAGGTATGCTACAACGGCTGCGGAGTGGATTGGCAAGAGCACAGTCCTATGAAAATAAGCAAATGCAAGAGGAAGCAGTGAAGCGAATTCCTGTCGCCAAGCTTCACGAACGTGCGCGAGCCAACCCAACGCCCATGCCACTGTACCAGGACGAGCTAGTCAAGCAACTACTACACTGGTTCAAGCATGAATTCTTTACGTGGATGAATCAGCCGCATTGTTCGTCGTGTAATCATGACAAAACGCGATCAGTGCGTACAGAGGGCCCGAAGACTGCCGAAGAGGTTGCTGGCCAGGCCAGTCGTGTTGAGGTGTATCAATGCCCTACTTGTGGTGCGTTCACGCGATTTCCTCGATATAATGACCCAATGAAGCTTTTGGACACCCGTACCGGTCGCTGTGGTGAATGGGCAAACTGTTTTACATTGTGTTGTCGTGCAATGGGTTTTGAGGCCCGTTACGTGGTAGACGTGACGGATCACGTGTGGACTGAAGTGTACTCCGAACACTTCAAGCGATGGTTGCACTGTGATTCATGTGAAGATCAACTTGACTCCCCTTTGACGTATGAGGTTGGCTGGGGAAAGAAGCTGTCATATATATTCTCATTCGCCCACGATGAGGTAGTTGATACCGCCAGACGATATACGCAGAAGTGGGCTGAAATGCGCTCTAGACGTCGAGACGTGGATGAGAAGTGGCTAGAAACAACAATCAGCCAAATAAACCATACTCTCTGGGAACAACAGACTCCGGAGAGGGTGATAATATTGACATCGCGTGCTCAGAGTGAGCGCGAGGAATTACTTCGTGGGAGATTTGTCAAAAGCTCGGAGGTCAAAGGTCGTGTTTCGGGTTCTGCTGAGTGGAAGAGTCAGCGCAGCGAAGATGGGAAGCAAGAAACCGAGAGTGTAAACGCACCGACCTCGTCTAAGAAGGCAGATCGCTCGCTAATCCAAATTCCAACAGCCGAAATCTTGCAGGAGGTATGCCGAAACTTAGTCGTTGGTTGCCAACCTCATACTGGGAACTGCACAAACCCGTTTTGCCTCATTGGTCGCACGGCAAATAGCTCGCTGAGCGTATCTTCTGATGTCAACGAGAGAGCTGCACAGGCGATTCAAGTGGTAGCAGCTTTGACCACAGATGGATTTTCATCTGAATCTTTGGCAATGCTGCGGTGCCCAGCGAGACCGACAGAACTACGCTCGTTTTTGTGGAGCAAGAGACCGTTGGTTTACTTGCCACTACAAGATCCACCATCTACTGATAGCGATGTGCCTTTGGTTGATATTTCGGGTCATGACAACCATGCAAAGAATGGCACGCAGTGCGCGCGACGCAAACCTTTCCGGATTCCAGGTTCGGGCCGCAGTGATGGCGATCGAAGTAATGACAATGCATTCGGTCTTCAGCTGCTGACGAACCGAAGCGTGGCTATTCCTGTGAGAGGGGCTTTGCTCTCTGCAGGGTATGTGCTGTCATTTCTTATTCGACTTGATCAGTTGTCAACGTTGGACGACTCAAGAAGGATGGCCTGTGCAGCATTCTAACCGCACAAATTAGTGGTGCTTCTGAATCGACAAGCGCAGTGGTATTTCGATTATCCTGGAACTATTCGGAGGGGCATTTCTCTTCCGAGCTGCAAGGCATGTGCTGGGTCGTCTGTAGCGTTTGGATATTATGCTCATGTAGCCATTCACCAAAAAGATAGCGCTGTCACGGTATATATCAACGGGGTGCAAACGAACCGAGAAGAAATGACCGCGACAGAATTGGTGTACTCCTCTAACGATCGACTAGTGACTTTGGAGGGACCAGCTGAAGACTCTTCAAGTTTCGCTGTGATACTTAGTCATGTGGCTATGATTCCTTCGCAATCGTCTGAAGAGGTTAAGGATTTCTGCGCTGTCATGAAAAGAGAGTTTGTATCGGCTCCACCACTACGAGCGTTCGGCCCCAACGGGGAGCGCAGTAGTGAGCCCTGTGGCGAAATGGCAGCTGGGGCGCAGTCAGGGTACCGTGTTGCACGTGTTTTAAGTACGTTTATGCTGCGCCTTTTGATTCTCACCTCGCGAGAACTGAAAACTAGCCTAATTTTCTGTTGTTTTTGTTATGTATGTAGTGTGGGGTGACGAATTCCTTGACGGTCTACAATTTGTCTATGAAAAGATCGATGATGCTAGCACTGCCTCTTTACCAGCAGTTCATGGCACACTGGTTGGAAATTCCAACGCAAAGCGACAAGCATCATCGTCAACAACCGCACTTGAGTTGCTGCCTGATGAAGTGATCACGCGTGTGAGTGGCCGCAAAGGCGCTTGGACCGACTGCATTTGCTTGGACACCAATTTTGGGCGTAGTATTACATGTGGGGGAAAAGGCGGTGGTGATTTTTCCGTGACGACTCCTGCTCACAGTGAAGTCCGCTCGATATCCTTCAAGGTCGGAGATCATCTGACTGACGTTAGTGTTTTCGTGCTTGAGACTTCACCATCCATTCTCCTTGAAAGTACGTTGTGTCGACCTGTTTGTCATTGCGACCTCATTGCTCACGTTTATATGTTTTAGGTGATACGGTGAACGCTCTACAGAAAATTCTGTCGTCGTGTGATTCTCCGTCTTGCCAGAAAGCTATATCTGCAGGTACAGTGGTCTGCTGGTGTGCGCAAATCACCAAAGTGCTGATTTCCGGGAGCTAATCTCTTAATTCGTTCTATTTCTCCAGTATT
>JAAVTI010001392.1:0-13932 GCA_011947335.1 Phytophthora constricta | reverse complement strand
TCGTTTGTGTTAACGCAGAGATTTCCAGAGCCCGTGGCGACCTCCTTCTCGTCAGTTATGATGTATTTGTGTGCATTTTACCCATCGCCTTTCGATGATCCCCACGTCCAAGTATCCCTCGACAAGTGAGTACTTGTAGCACTTTCCACCTCGGAAAAAGGAACTGATCGACAAAAAACAAGAATACAACGGATCAGCGGATCCGCGCGAGAACAGCCGGCTAGGACTCCTTCCAAGTTGAAGGGAGCTGCTGATAAGAAGCAAGCTTGGATAGATGTCCGAGACTTGGGCTCAAAATTTAGCACTACTGCAGACTTGTCAGCGTTGCATTTGCGACAATGTAGCATGTTGGGATGAACATGATGCACATCAAATGCTTCGACCATTAGTTCCTGCTGCGGATACGCAGTGGGTGCGCTTCCGTGTTGAATACATATTTGTCCAGCGGGATCAAATTCTCGGGCGCCTGCAGCAAGTAGTGATACTTCAGCGTCTCGGCCAGGAAGAAGCTCTCCATCTTGTTTTCTGTCTGGGCCGGCAGCTTCGTGACGTCCAAGATGGCGGCGTAGCCATGCTTGACCTTGGTGTTTGTCTCGAGCGCCTCGAAGATCTCCCAGCCATACTCGCGGTACTTTGGGTTCTTCGTGACACGATACAGGTAAAAGAGGCTTTCGATGGTCTCAGGCCGTAGGCGGTACTTGGGGTCCACCACTCGCATCTTGGGAAGCTCACGATGTCTGGAGACAAACCCGTCGGCTGGCGGTGGTACAGTTGGTAGCACGTTTCCATCAGCTTTTCAGCCAGATCAAGGTGCTTGGCGTTCTTCGCATGGTCCTCCGTCTCTGACAGTGTGCCTAACGCTAGCAGCCCGGGAGCAAAGCAAAGGAGATGGTCCATGCGCTGAATAGCCTGTAGTCACGGAATGCAAACACACAGGAGCAAGCATTAACAGGTGCGCATCCGATGACGCAATTGCACAATGCACATGGACGTACCGACATCGACGGCACTTTCATCTCCTGCAAGAAGTACAGGTCGTCCGGGATGGAAAAGTACAACAAGTGCTCTTCCATACCCCTAACAGCGTCGTCGTATAATTCACGGAGGTATTCGTCCTCCTCGCGCTTTCCGCTGTAGATGTACACCTTCAACAAGTACTCATAGAAAGAGTCACCCAGCGCGCCCAGTGTGATCGTGCTTCCTCGAACGTCAAATTTCCCTCGAGAAGCGTCAAAATGCACGGGAACAAGCCCGTCTTCTTGTAAGACCCTTCACGTTTCAAAATATGGTAGAAGGCATCGCCCTGTTTCATGAGAAATTGAGCGTGCTCAATTAGCACAGGACCACTAATGCCAACCTGCACTAAACCTACGTACCATCTCGGCGTATTTCGGGTCGCCAGTAATGTCCGACAAATAGCGCATTTCGAGCTGCAGGGTGCCGACATCTGCAATGTGGGCTCTGCATTGAATAGCACGTCAACAGTTAAATTAAAATGAGGTTGAATCCACTCAGTTGAAGGTAAACGCTGTCCACACCGATAGCCAGCCCATGACGCGAAACTTTTCTGCTTTGTGTACGGGTTGAAAAGTGTGTAGAACACCCCTCGTTCTCATCGTACGCGGGAGTGAGGAGATCCATGAGCTCCTTCGCTTTGTTCTTGAACACGTTGTCACCTGAGAGGTCGAACGCACTTAAAAGACCTCCAACTTCGCGGATGATGGTCTCAAAGACCGACAGGTTGTTTCCATCGCGTCCCAGGTGGGAGAAGTCGAGGTGGTCGGCCACATAGTCTCTCGCCCGCTTGAACTCGTCCTTCAAGTCCATGATCCAGAGTGTGTCGATGCCGTCGACGAGTGAGCAGGCGATGTCTCCCCAGACGTTGCTCAACTTGACGCCGTTCTTCGGGTCCACCTCGTCCCCGCCGAACGCGTGCTCCTCGTAGTTGCCCCAGGCAAAACTTCATGGCCTTCCGCACCGCCAGTCGTCTGGACTCCTGCTGCTGCAAGGGCACCGCCGTCACCGTCTCGTCGGGGTCCTTGATGTCCGCCACGTCCTCGTCCGCCAGCATCTCGTCGTCGGCTGCAGCTCCCCGTGGGCCTGGACATTGGCTGCAATTTGTGTCTCTACATGGCTGGGCGTCGTCTGCTGCTTGCTGGCGTGCGGTATCCCACGTAGATGCGCCTGCTCGTTCGCGTGCTCATCCTGCTGTGTGGCCCCTGCAGCTCGTCCACGTGGCGGGGGACGCCGCCCAAGCTGGTGGTCACGATCGTGTACTGCACCCACAGGAAGAGCGACAGCACGCAGGCGAACCCTACGAGGCCCACGCGCTTCCACAGCTGCAGCTGCGCGCGCTTGCGGCCAGAGGCCTGGCGGTACGACGGCAGCATGGCAGAGCAGGCGCGAGTGACGTCTGTAGCCGCTGGGACTGCGTCGACGCCGAATGGATGGTACACTGTACCGCGGACGCACGTTGAAGTCGACGTTTTTAGAAATCACTTTGTTGTCTGCACAGGCTGGAGGGCCGACGTTGAAAACTCATTTTAACAGTATAGAATGCTGCTTGAGTCTGACTCTTGATAGGGTCCAGAACCAGTCATGTGAATACGTCAGCCACCTCTCCCCGCGACCGATGAAGCAGCCATGGCAAGCGGTCCCTTAGAACCGTCGGTTTGCACAGCAACACGGATGACGGAGAGCGAGGAAGGCGCCTGTCGACGTGTTCGCGCGTATTAAGGGAAAATAGCTGCACCAAAAGACATGTTGTCGATATAGTTTTAAAACAGATACAACTGAGAAATCGGGTGCTTGGAGCTTGTCCAGGAAGGGGCTCTAAATGTTGTGGACAAAAGGATTCATTGGGGCAAATGCAGGCTGTGGAAATATAGATTTTGGATTGATTGTAAGATAATCGGAAATAATTTGCAATCGTACAATTACTCTAGGATAGGCCAAAACGGTATGTTGACTGCTGCTTTCGTTCACCTCCTAATTTTTTGGCAAGAGCTACTCTTCGACACTACGCTTAGCAACACAATCACAGCATTAAAGTCTCGAGTGTCGACGAAGTCCTACTTTGCAGAAGAAGCCCACCGTACCAGTGATCGGAACAAATAATTATAATATAATAACTTTGGTACAGTATTATACTGGGATAGGAAGCAACGTAGTGCTGATAGCCCAGCCCAACGAGGATTAATTGTGTGGCCCGACGTCTGTCTGGTATCGGTATATCGGTTTGCTCGGTAGAAATACCAGAAAGGTGGTGACTACGAACTCGCCTGGATTCGGCTCGAGTGACAACATTAGACATGTGAGGGATGCGATTGGAGCCGATTGACACTCCAGAGGTGTCGGTTTGGATGGTCGTGAGTATGGAGGCGTCGTTGAGGTTGCAGGCAATTCACATGACTTTCGGTGGACGCGGAGAGGACGCTGCAAGAGCGTCAACAATCTGTCGAGGAGAATCGCGCGCGCAAAGCGAAAAAGCGGTCGGTGGAGACTTCGCCTGACGTCGACAGCGCTTGGAGAAGGACCGTGTGCGCAGGGCGATGAAGCTGTCCGAGGAGACTTCGCCTGAGCGTCGACAGCGCTTGAGAAGCATCGTGTGCGCAGGGCGAAGAAGCGGTCAGAAGAGACTTCGCCTGAGCGTCGATAGCGCTTGAAAAAGAACGTGTGCGCAAGGAGAAGCGCAGCAAGAAACGAGCTGCTGAGAGTTTGCCAGAACTCCAGTTGAGACGGGGGAATAACCGGGATGCATCTCGGCGGCGACGGGGGAAGAAATGGAAAGAGAAGCCAGCCTTTGGCACCAATTTGGGTAGCAGAGCGTTGGAGTGTGTTGAGTTACAGATGAAGAGATTCGATATATGGGCGCTTCCCGAAGGTTCACAAGTGATCCTCGTGTAGCCCTGGCCTATTACTACTGTTGTGATGTCGACCCAAACGGATTTATCTTCGGCGATGAGCAGTTGAATGGCGCTAATGGACGAGCCCCGCGTGAGCGCTTGGAGCAGATGCTTAACGATTATCCTAAGGCTGTTGACATAGCGGCTTGCCAAAAGCTAGTTAATGAAACCGAGTCCGAGGCTATCGACATCTGGGCATGGGCTTCATGTATACGATTAATGGAGCATGGAAGTAGTAAGCAAGTTGTCATTCGTCGGCTGCAGGATTTAAGATCATCATTTATGCTGATCGATGAGGAACGTACGAGACTTTATGTTGGTGCTTCAGAGACACGCGTAAGGAAATATCGTCAGGTATATTTTGACGGCGACAATGTATACTACTTGATCCCTGAACTGGTTATGGCACAGTAGTAGCCGAGGAAGCGCGGAGGGCAAGGCGGTAGCGCAGACGGGCGCTGGACGAAGGCGGAGGACGATGCCCTGTAAGGGACTTGACGCTTGGAGAGGAAATTGAAAAGTGAGATTGAATGAGACGTTAGTGGCTCCAGCCAGCTATCTGCTGCCTACTGGAATTCTACGAGCTTCACTACGAAAATCCAGTGCATATCTCTTCCTAAATCCCAAATGTATAGGCTATCTACCAACTGCTATCCTAATTCTTGGCTGCAACAAGTTGCAGTTCTTGAACGAAGGTGAGGAATCCAGTTACCGATCTGGATTCTTATCTCGGATGGTTTTGGACCAATGATGTCCTTGAACCTTTGAACGGTCGCCACCTTGAAGGTTGGTGTGCGGCCACAAACTTTGTGGATAGGCACTACGTAAATTTTGTAATAAACATATGCAAATCTGACGTGGTTGACGTCGGTGGCGATGGCTTCCACTGACGTCGACTTCGTCTCATGACCTCCTTTCAAGAAGACGCCTATTTAGAAAATGGCTTCTTGGACTTCCAGTAGAGGTCGATGAGTCCGGATCTGCTTTAGATTCTCCACGGGCTCCCAAGTGGCTTCTTCTTTGCTTTCACCAAGCCACCAAATCTTGTACTGCGGTTTTCCCTTGTACTTTCGATGCCCAATAACAGCTTCAACGAGTTGTCCCTCGGAGCCGTCGGCTAACACCACCTTGTTCACCTTCTGTTTACGCTTGGTTTCTTTGCGGTACGGTTTTAGTAGTGATGTATGAAATACCGGGTGCATCTTCAGTCCTTTCGATAGTCCCAACTCATAGGAATCTTTCGAAATTTTTTTCAACACTGGGAATGGTCCAATGTATCTTGGAGCGAGTTTCTTCGACTGTGCATATCCTTTGTGACGGATGTCCAAATTCTTTCCATCTAATAGCACCATGTCATTTACTTCGAAGTTCTGAACAAGTCTGTTCTTGTCGTAGTAATACTTCATACGCTCCTGCGCTTCACTCATACGGTCTTGCGCGACCTTGAGTAGAGTTTCTTGACGAAGCAAGAACTCTTGCGCTGCTTTCTCCAACTTCTTGAACTCTGGATCTGATGCCACATCATCTGGCATGTAGGGTACATACCCAAGATCCGCTTCAAACGGTGACATCCCAATTGTGGAGTGTACACGTCGATTGTAGGCAATTTCTGCCAAGTGGAGATATTCGTCCCAATCATTCTGTGATGGGTTAACGACACCTCGGAGATAGTCTCCTATAAAACGGTTCGTTCGTTCTGTTTGTCCATCCGTTTGTGGCCTGAACGCGGATGACAGATTGTGCTGCGTTCCCATAGCAGTCACAATAGCTTGCCAAACCTTGGACGTGAACTTGGTGTCGCGATCGGACACAATGGTCTTCGGCATACCGTGGTCTTTCACATAGTTCTTCATGAACGTTTTCGCGATCTCTTGTGTATCGTCTGTCGTCTTTGTTGCAATGAATTTGGCGCGTTTGGTTAGACGGTCGACGATAACCATGATAGCATTAAAGCCATCGTTCGTCTCTGGCAGTGACACAATGAAATCCATCGATATGTCAATCCATCTGCCATTCGGAATATCTAGAGATTGCAGTAGGCCTGGAGGCTTCGTTTGCCTAGCCTTGTTGCGCTGACACATTTCACATGTGTTGACGTAGCGCTGGATGTACTTTGACATCCTAGGCCAATAGTACTTATTGCGAACAGCCAAATAGGTTTTGTAAAACCCAGGGTGACCAGCTGACACTGAATCGTGGTTTTCACAGATGACTCTATTCTTTAAGTCTTCATTATCTGGAATATACAAGCGAGGTACTTCGTCTTCACCAGTCTGATAGTACAGCACACCATCGTCTATTGAATAACGAGGTATCTTCTTGCCTTCATTCAGACGCTTGACGATATGTTGTAGATCCTTGTTCCACGAGTACATTTGCTTAGCGGCTTGTGCCACAGTCACCTTCGATGCGACTATAGTTGCCACGATTTCACGATTTTGAGCTGACTCAAGAAGCTCTTTCAGACTAACTTGAGCAGCTTTATGCTCAAAATCGGGTCTTCGCGATAGAGCATCTGCAACCGTGTTGGTTTCACCAGGAATCCACTTGAACATCGGTTGAAATTCTGCGAGCTCATTGAACCATCGGGCAATCCTTCGGTTAGTCGTCTTTTGTGTCAGAATCATCTCAATGCTTTTGTGATCTGTTTCGACACTAAACGGTTTGTCTAGCAGATAGACACGCCAGGTCTTAAGAGCATGCATAATTGCTAGCAGCTCTTGTTCACGAACTGGGTAGTTCAGTTCTGCGGGCTTCATCTTGCGACCGGTATAAGCAATTGGACGTTCCAACTCTCCCTCCTTTGAAAAGGACACCCCCGATTGCGAAGTTCGAGGCATCCATCCTGATTCCGAACGGTTTCGAGAAGTCAGGAAGTTGAAGTACTGGAGGTGACGATAAACGACGCTTGAGTTCTTCAAAGCATCGCAATTGGTCGTCCGTGAGCTGAATAGCTTCACGCGGTCGTTTGCCCTTGATGCTGTCATGCAAAGGTCCTGCAAATTGAGCAAAGTCCTTGCAAAATCTGGAGACATACACCGTAGTTCCTAGAAAGCTTTCCATTTGCTTCTTTGTCTTAGGAACAGGCCAATCGGCAATAATCTTGACCTTATCTGGGTCCATACGAACACCGTTACGACCCACAAAGTCGCCCAGGCATGGAATCTCATCCACGCAAAACTGGCATTTGGACAACTTGATGTAGAGCTTCTGCTCTTCACATCGCTTGAGCACTCGGTCTAAGGCTTCGAGATGCTCATTGACATCTTCACTCTTGGTGAACACATAGATGTCATCAAAGTATATACGCATCACGTCACGTAAATCCCTGAAAACCTTTTGGAGAAGGCGATTGAATGTTCCTGGACTTCCACTAAGTCCCATGGGAGTGACGAGATACTCAAAAAGGCCATCTGGAGTTGCAAAGCTGTAAAGGTATATCAGATTCCCTTAGCTTTACTTGGTAATAACCCCAAAGTAAATCCATGCACGAGAACCAGTAGCTACCTGCCATCGCGTCAAATGTATCTTCTTTACGCGGCATTGAGGTAGCGGGCAAGATAGTAGCTAGGTTCAGTTGACGAAAGTCGTGCACTATACGCCATCCGACTGGTTTCTTCACACAGAAAGTCGGTGCACAAAATGCTGACGTACTTGGTCTTATAATGCCTGCCTGAGCCATCTCTTTGGTCCATTCTTGTATTATCTGGCGTTGCTCAGGACTTTGGCGCCACTGCTTTACCGAAATTGGTTTCGTTCCGAGTTTAAGCAGAATTTCATGCTCGATACCTTCACGTACCGGCGGTGTCTCATTCGGAAGTTCCGTGCGGAAGACTGTATCCGCATACTTGCGTAAAACTGGATACGCAGGATTATCCTTGAGAGCTTCCCATCCTTGACTTTTGAAGCGTTCTGCCGTCTCTGAGTCATGCGGATTGGTAACAAATACTACATCAATGTCAGTAGTGCCCTCAGAGCTGAAATGACTACCAAAAAATTCAATCCTTCATTTAAGCATTTAAACATGGATTTAATCCAATTTTAAATGTAGGAGTGAAAATAATGACAAGACCTCTAAACAGCTTATATTGAATAGAACACTCCTTTTAACCTGAAGATGTTTCATAAGTCATCAAGCACCTAATATTCATAGGAACGATTATAGAAACAATGTCGCCGAAAAATCTTACATACAAATCTGACAACATCATTTATATAATGATTTAAATATCAAGATCAGAATTTAGAAAGTTGCCATCTTAAGCGAACTTTCTATAAGTATATAATAAGATATCATACGATAAGCAACAATTATGAAAGGATACATTTACAAGATCTCAAACGAGGATGGAACATGTAACTATATAGGTAGCTCGAAAAAGTCCATTTCAAAATTCTGGAGCTATATAAAATCAAATTATAATAGTTGGTTGAAAGATGGTAAGCCGTATTGTACCATATTTGTATTTTTCCTGAAGCAAGGAGTTTCTAACTTTAAAATTGAGTTACTTAGCGAGCATGATATTGAGAAAACTATCGATTTGTACGAATACAAACAGTTAGCAATCAATCGTTATAAATGTATCAATGCTAATGAACATCCTTTTAGAATTGGAGACGAAAAACTCAATAATCGACCACCTCAACATGATCCAAGAAGAAAGATTCAATGCGACTGTGGCTCAGTATATAGTCGATACAATCAAGGTAAGCACAAATTGACAAAGAAGCATCAAGCTTACCTAAATCAAAACATCAACTAAGTTAAGCATTTTTTTAAACGCCGTAACGATGAATATAAACCGACTCGAATTATTTTTTCATATGATCCTAACAAATATATTAAGTAGTATATATAAAGTGATATAATAAGTATGACATACTCAAGCGAACGTTACCAAGCCATGAAAGAAAGTATTAAAGCTTCACAGAAGCGCTACTATATTAAGACACGTGAAACTAGACTTGCCAAGCAGAAAATTTACGATGATTTGCATCGTGATCAGATTCACGAGCGACAACGTAGCTATAAAACGGTAACTAAAGTTGAGTTACCACCTCAAATTGAAAAAGAAACATCAAAATCTAATTAATTAAAAATATTTTTTTGTCTTTAGTAACATATATAAAGTTCAACTTGATATAATATCAAGTAATATATATATAAAGTTCAACTTATTATAACTTGAGTAATATAAGAAGATAATTTAGTCAGCGATATATAACGATGCTTGCTCACGAACTTGAAGGACTGAAACGTTTAGGACTTAAACCTATTAAATGGGGCACCAGCTACCGTCTAAAGGTTCGAGGGCGAACCAACAAGATGGTTTTTATCAGCAACGTAAGTGAATTCAAAAATAAAAAACTGGTTGCTAAGTACTACAATGTGACTATGGATAAGCTAAACAAGCAGCTAGCTCCCGATTATCACGAGGATCCTAAATATCGTTTCTACAATAGCAAATTTGGAGAGTCTCATCTATATGAATACATTCCAGCTGGAGAGTTTTACGAAAAGCTTGAGCACGTTTTGTTAAGTCAGAAGAAAGCTTACAAAGTAAATATTGCTCTCGGTTACACGCTTCATGATCCTATCAACGATGAGGACTTTCACTTCTATCCTAACATCGAAAACACAGCCGTTTATGACAAGCCATTCGCCGTGAATAGTCGAGCTGATGCGAGAAAAATCGTTTCTGATATCAGAACAAGAGAGCTTGCTGACAAACTTACTTACCCTAAATCAGGAGTAAAGCTCAAAGCGATTACCGCTTTTAGAATCTATATCGATTATCGCGATCACGTTCTCGGTGATAGTGATGCTGTCGTACCAGAATTCATTAAGAAGAACAAGTATATCATCAATTTTACAAAGACAAACAACAAATGCGTTTTCTTCAATATTGCTTACCACAACCAACCTGAACCAAAGAGACCCGATCGTATCAAATCTTTGTTAAGGATACTTTCAAGCAATATTGTAGATTTAAGGGTATCGAGTACTCATTAGGTCTATTCAAAAACTTCAAGCCGATTGACCTTCTTAAATTTGATGATTTTGAAGAGTGTTTCAATCTAAATATTAATATTTATGATTTTAACAACGCAACTACTGAAGTGAATTGTATTAGACCAACCGTAGGTAAATATGATGATACGCTCAACATCCTTTCACATGACAATCATGCTTTCTACATCACAAACATTGATAAGGTACAGAGTAAGTATATCTGCTCAACGTGCTCGATGACTTTCGATAATTGTTCACGTTTAGCAAATCATAAAAATATGAAGTGTGATCGAGTAAATATTGCTACTTTTCCTAAAGAGCCAAAGATGTATCAACCTAATCCAAATATGATTCAATCAATGCTAAGGAAGTACAACATCAGAGATGTCGATCACTATGTTGATCATTTTATTGTTTGGGATTTAGAAGCTATATTAGCTCCTCAAGAATTTAACCATGAAGCCAAGACTCAATTCTATAATGAACATATTCCTGTATCAGCAAGCGTATCAGATAGCTTAACTAAAGGTGTCGAATGCTTTGTTAACTCTGATTCGAAGTTATTGGTTACTGATATGATGACTTATATCAAGCTGATTCGTGATAAAATCTTTGAGTATAATGTTCAGAAATATGAGAAGTTGATCATTAAGTTAATGGATTCTTTAGGCCTGGCAAGGATTCCAGGTGAGATCATAACAGAAATATTTTATAGTGGTGATCTCCATAAGTGGATTGGTCCTTCTAAATCATTTTCTAACTTGGCTGAATTCGTTGATTCTAATGTGTCATCCTTCGTTAATAAAGACGCAAGACGTCTATTAACCATACTTAAGCAGGTTCCAGTCCTTGGTTTCAATAGTGGATCGTATGATATCAATCTGATTAGAACCGATCTTTTCGACATATTGTACAAATCAGGTAATATGAAAGTCATCAAGAATAATGGTTACATGGCTATTTCAACATCGCAATACAAGTTTCTTGATATCCTTAATTACGTTCCACAAGGCGTAAGTCTCGATAAGTATCTCAATACGTACATTGGCGGCTGCACATGTGAAGATAAAAATCGTTGCTCATGTGGCTTGACTAAGGGTGTTTTTCCATATGAATACATCACTTCATTCGAAATCCTTAACGAAACGACTATCCCTCCCAAATCAGCGTTCGACAGCAAGCTCCGTAAAACGTCTATCTCTTCTGAGGACTATGAGCGTGTTCAATTTGTTTGGAAGCATTATGAAATGAAGTCGATCAAAGATCTTCTTATTTGGTACAACAACCTCGATGTAGCTCCTTTCATCATTGCAATCCAGAAGCATCGTGAATTATTCAAACGTTTCGAGTTGGATATGTTCGTTGACGGGGTCAGCTTACCAGGTCTTAGCGAGAAGGTAATGTATCAAACATGTATGAAAGATCTAAAGCCTATTCCTAAGATAGCAGCTAAATCATTTGATTTCCCTATTGGACGATTCAAAGGCTATATCAAGCAGGATAAGGAAGCTAATCATGATTTCGATATGACGATTGGACATCTTAACTATCTGCTCAAGAAGCAAAAATATCTATGCTCACATTGCTATTGTCAATTGGATACTGAAAATGTTTCAGCTGATCGTGTTAATAATAGGGTTGGTCACAAAGACGGTAACATCATGATCAGCTGCGTACCGTGTAATGTCGCTCGTAAGGACATGTCAATTAAAGCTTTCCGACACAAGAAGTTGCTTGACTACAACAGCGATCGCTTAGTATATTCAATTGATGAAGAGGAAGGAGAAATCTATCATAAGATGAAAGCTAATATCGCTGGCGGTCCATCCATCATCTTCAATAGATATGCAAAGCGCAACGAAACCAAGATTAGAGGTGGTAAATTATGTAAGAAGGTTATTGGATACGATGCTAATGCTCTTTATCTATGGTGCTTAGGAAATGACATGCCTTGCGGACGTTTAACTACTATCGAGCCTTACGCCAATATCATTGATGATATTAAAGACAATAAGATCTTTGGTTTCTTAGAGTGCGACATAGAAACACCAGAACACTTAAAAGACTACTTTTCCGAGATGACTCCTATTTTCAAGAACATTGATATCGAACCAACTGAGGAGGTCATTGGTAAGCATATGTTCGACTATAATCAGTCTCGCGGTAAAAACATGTCCAAGAAGAGTCGTAAGCTTATTGGTAGTTACTTTGGTGAGAAAATCCTTATCTACGCACCTCTACTAAAATGGTATCTCGAGCATGGCATGATCATCACCAAGACCTATAGCTTCATCAAAGCAGCTGCTCATAAGCCTTTCAAATCCTTTATGGAGCAAGTGTCTGACGCACGACGTGAAGGCGATGTCGATAAATCAAAAGAGATGATTGCTGATATGATGAAGCTCGTCGGTAACGCTGCGTTTGGTCGATCTGGCATGGATATGTCTAAGCATCGTCAAGTTGAGTTTCTATCGAACGAAGATGAAATTATTAAGGCTATCGAACACTTCACTTATCTGTCCAGAACCGACTTCACTGATGAAATGGTTGAGATAGTTAAATCAAAGCGCCGTATCAAACTCAGCAACCCCATTCATCTTTCCATTGCTATCTATCAACTTGCTAAGCTGAGAATGCTTCAATTCTATTATGATTGTATTGACTTCTACTTTGATAGATCTGATTTCGAATACCAGGAGATGGATACGGATAGTGGCTATATCGCTTTCACCTGTGAAGACCCCTTTAAAGAATGTATCAAGCCACATTTAGTTAAACACTTCGAGAAGCATAAGTATGATTGGTTTCCCCGTGACGATAGTCTTGAGAATGCTGCTTTTGATCGCCGTACGCCTGGTCTATTCAAAGAAGAATTCAGGTGCAATGCTATGGTTTCTTTATCATCTAAGAACTACATCTGCTATCTAAGTGATAAAATCGATAAAGAAACAGGTAAATCTATGATTAAGCTTTCTGCTAAAGGCGTACAAAAGAAGAAAAACTCTAATGTTCTAACGCCTGAGAACTTTGAATCAGTAGTTAAGCAGGATGAGTCAATCAAGAAATATCACTACACTATCCAAGGAACCAATACAGGTTTTCGTATTCGTAAAGAGACTAACTCAATCATCACTTACTCGCAGACGAAAACTGCCCTTTCGTACTATTATGATAAGAGACAGGTTCTAGATGACGGAATTAGCACTGTCCCTTTACAAATTTAGGGGACCACTCAGCCATTTTTTTATCAACATGATATAGTCATGGATAAAACGATAGATAACTTATTGAAGAAACTTTACTATGATCCTAAAACTGGTTATGTAGGTGTTAATGCTCTATATGAAAAAGCAAAACAAATAAGAAAGACCATCAAGCTTAAAGAGGTGAAAGGTTGGTACAAAGATCAAACAGATATTCAACGATATAGCGAGAAAAGTCTCAATTTCAGGATTTTAAGATCACTTCACACAATCCCAATAGTTGGCAAGCTGATTTAATGTTTAAGAGCGGTAAAGTAATTTTTACTGCTATCAACATTAATAGTCGAATAGGCTTCGCTATGATCATAGAAGATAAACGTTGGAGTAGCGTGGTGAAGGCAATCAAGTCACTTGAAAATCAAAGGTCGATGTTTTAACGACTGATAATGGAGTCGAATTCATGTCTAAGAGAGCTCAAGCATATTTCAAAACTAAAAACATCATCCATTACAATAACGAAGCAGGTGATCATAGCACGATGGGAAAGATTGAACGTTTCAATCGAACGCTGAAATCACGTTTGATGAAAATCAGACAGCCTCTCACGATAAAACTTCTTAGTGATGTTATCGAAAATTATAATTCTACTATTCATAGCTCGATTAACATGACTCCTAACGAAGCTAGAGGTCAAGTAATGGAGAGTGAATTAAATTATAATAGAGACACCATGGATAGGCTACAGCTACAACTTGAAATTGGATCAAGCGTAATATACAGACTAAAAACAAAGCAATTTCAAAGAATCGAT